>QNQO01002225.1:0-142549 GCA_003290165.1 Berberis thunbergii | reverse complement strand
ACAACTATTACAGTCGTCGCAACAATCACACAGCCCAGTGGACCAAGCAACTGGAGATTGAGATCGAATTCTCTGGGTGGCATTGTTGTTGTTGGAATGGTTGTATTGGTTTGTGGAGTTCATTGGAACACCAATGTCAGTGGGAGGGTACTCGAACTGGGAAGATTGCGGTGGGGCAGAGGACTCGGGACATCCTGAGTTATCCTTGTTCATCTCATTTGGTCTAGGAGGGTACATGTTTGAAGGACGAGGAAGATAGAGTTTGTAGGAACTGAATTGTCCAGACTTTCCGGTAAAATTTTGTACATATTTTTAAGGGGATCAAAGGCCAAGCCAATGGGTGTGATTTCGAAATTTTTGGTGTTGGTACTAGTTCGTAAACGGTTTGCGGTACTATGACAGCAGTTATGGGCCTAAATCCTACTTCTGGCCTCCAACCTAACCAAGCCCACCAAACATTTGGAGGATGTCAGGCTCTTCATCCCATGCTTAGCTTTTTTTTACTAAACCCCTCCCACCCAAAACGCTGCCATCAGGGTTCCAAGCGTGAATTTGTGCTTCCATGTTTAGCTTGAAAAGAAATATTCTTAGAATTGTATTGAATTATTGTATTTAATTCCTTGACTGAATACAAGTTTATATAGCTAACTCTAGGGGTGGGCAAACGGGTCGACGATCCGCGGATTCAACTCGAACCAGACCGTTTTCCCCTAAGCGGTCCGGATTTAAATTATAAGTTTTTAGATACGGTTCGGATCGGTCCGGATCCGTTAGAAAACGGTCCGGTCCCGATTCCTAATTTTAAAAACGAAACGGTCCGGGTTGGACCCGTTTCAAATCAGTTTAGTTATAACATCCTAAATATGGAGCTAAGTAAAGTAACTCACTCACTCATCTAACTCTAACCTCTGTCTCTTACTCTTTCGATCCCAACCCTAGCAAGTTGTAGCAACTCATACCTCTTGCCTCTTCAAGTCTTTAGAGAAGTGAGCAGTGAGCAGAGCACCCGCCACCCGCAGGCCGCCTCCCCCTCTCGCATCCTCCGCTAACGGCCGCTAAAGAAGGTAAGAGAATTGTGATCTTATTATCCTCACTGATTTCTCAATCACATTTTGTACTGATTTCCTCTCCTCTCTGGTCTTCTTCACTTCCCCTCTCTTTTTTGTACCGCATCCTCTCCGGTCTCCTCTCTGATTTCTTGAAGAACTGATCTGTAGAAGAATAAGGAACTGATCTCAGATTGCTCATTCAGGTTCGTCTGAACTCTGCCTCCTCATTTTTTTTTGTATGAAGGGAGAATGAGAAATGAAATGGTTTGGTACTTTGGTTTGGTTGCTATCTAGGCTGGGTTAATCATCTTAAATTTGCATAAGAACTCTGACACTGATAATGCTGCTTTTTTTTAGCTTTATTGTTGTTGTATTTAGCGAGGGAGGGATCGGATCAGTTCTGAAGCACAAAAAGAAAAGCCAAAATTCGGTCTCTTCTTCCTCTGTACTGTAACAAAAACTGGCCTTGGCCTCAGCCTCTCTAATTGGGAATCTGGGATCAGATGCCCGTTTTTACTTATCCATACAACATTAAAGGTTGGGTTTGATGGTTAGATAACTTAGATCTGGAAAAAAAAATAATTAGTGAGTTTTGTTCCCTGTCTAATTGTTTGTGTGAGATCATTATTGCATACCCACTGCCACTGATTTGTTTTTGTGTTTATGTTGGTGATTAGATTTGTGTTGGATATGTTGAAATCTCGAATGGGTGTGGATTTGAATATATGGGTTATTAATATTGTAAGAACTTTTGTTAATAATATTTTCTATTTTGGTAAGAAACAAAAATCAATTTCATCTAAAAATGTATCCTTGCTAGTTGGATTGTTAGTTAATGCTTTTATATTAACTCATCAATGTCTCACATTTTGGTAATTTTATTTTATTTTTTTAAATGTTTGGTTAAAATGCCAACACTATTTTTTAAATTTATATTTATGTTTTGTGGGCAATTTTTGTTTAATGCAGGAGCATAGTAAGTAACCATGTCCATGTCTTTAAGTACTAGTACTGCCCCCAACGAAATTACTAAAGTAGCAACATCTTCTACTGCTAGTACAACACCTTGTCCTGTACAAACAGAAGAATCCATGCCTTCTCCCAAATCTGACCCCTCAAGAAAAAGAAAAAAACCAAATGCTCATAAACTACACAATCTAGATCTTGGATTTGGGATCACATCACTAAATTTACTGTGAAAGAAACACGTGAAGTTGTAACTGAAGGAAAGAGTACGATGGTAGAGGTAGATGTACTAAAGGCGAAGTGCAATACTGTGCTCAAGTGTTTGCATGTGATACCAGTGGCGGTGGCACTAGTACTTTTGGTAAACACATCACCAATGTATGCAAAAAGTATAAACCAAACATGGATTTAAAACAGAAGGTTCTTGCCGGTATAACTAATGATGGTAGCAACATGCTAGTTGCTAGGGGATTTAGCCAAGAAGAAAGTTTGAAAGCCATTATTGAATTCTTAGTGATCGATGAACAACCTTTTAATGCTGTTGAGAAGGAAGGTTTTAGGCGGATGATGAGTGTTATACAACCTAGACTACATGTTCCATCTCGAAGAACTGCTGTGAGGGAGTTGTTACAAAGGTATCATGACATGAAAGAAGATTTAAAAGGGCAATTGAGCAAGCATAGAGTCAGCTTGACTACTGATACATGGACAAATATCCAAAATGTGAACTACATGGTGCTAACAGCTCATTTTGTGGATGATGACTGGAATATGCACAAAAGAATCCTAAACTTTTGTATCATTCCTAGTCATCAAGGTAAACAAATAGGGAGGTTGATAGAGCAATGTTTGGTAGCGTGGAAGATTGAAAAGGTGATGTGTATTTCAGTTGACAATGCACCGGCTAATAAGGTGGCACTTCAGTATGTACTTGCTAAAATGAAGATGAAGTCTAATTGTTCACTTATTTTGGGGGGTAGATATATGCATGTGAGGTGTCTAGCTCATATTATCAACCTGATAGTGAAAGAGGGGTTGAAAAAGTTGGATAAAAGTGTGGCATCAATTAGAAATGCCGTGAAGTTTGTCAAATCAAGCTCTCAAAGGTTTGCTTATTTCAAGGAAATTGTTGAGAAAGTGTTTTTAACTGACAAAAGTTTTCTTGTTATGGATGTCCCTACTAGGTGGAATAGTACATATTTGATGCTAGAATCTAGTTTGAAATTTAAAAAGGTATTTGATAGGATGAGTGTAGAAGATGACAATGCGTATTTAGGTTATTTCATAGAAGATGAGGAGTTGGATGATGATGAAGAAGTAGATCCGAAAAGAAAGGTTAGAGGAAGGGTTGGGCCACCTTGTGAGAAAGATTGGGAAAGTGCTGAGGTGTTTGTGACTTTTTTGAAAGTCTTCTACCTAATGACTGTGGAGATGAGTGCTAGCAAGCATTCGACGTCCCAAACAGCTGTCCATGATGTGATTGCTGTGGAAGCAGAGATTGATAAATTTTTTTTGCCCGAGTATATGCAATTTGGAGGTGCTGTGGAGAATGTGTTACGTGATATGGCAGCGAGCATGAAACAAAAATATAATAAGTATTTTGGTTCAATTGGGTCACTGAACCAAATATTTGTTGTTGCCCTTATCCTAGATCCAAGGTTCAAACTGAGACACTATTTACACTTGTGTAAAAAGAAATTGGGGTATAAGGAAGAGGATATTGAAGAAAAAAGTAAGGAAATTAGGGCATTAATGAAGGACTTGTGTGATGAATATGCTCAACAAGTCGCTGGTTCCCAAAAACAACCTAAGGGTTCAAAACAGGTAATCAAAAGTTCTAAACTTTCTTCAAACGTTGTTCATTATTATAATTTCAATTCACACTCTAAATTAATCAAAATTTTCTTTTTCTTTTGGTTCTTAGCATTCTCAATCAAGTGTTGATGATAACTCTGCATATAGAAAACAAGGAAGTGTAGGAGCACCAACTGTAAGTCCTTGTATTCATGATGAGATGATGGATGATTGGGAGAAGGAGCTAGAAGATACGGAGGATATTGTGCTTTCACATGAGGTAGATAGGTATCTCATGAATCCATTAGAGAAAGCTAGCAAGATTGAGATGTTTGAAATTTTGAGATGGTGGAAGCTGAATGGGAACAAGTACCCCACACTTGCATTGCTAGCAAAAGATGTACTGTCTATTCAAGTGTCAACAGTTGCTAGTGAGAGTGCTTTTAGCACTGGAGGTCGATTGGTTGATTCCTTTAGATCATCTCTCACTTCGAACTCTGTGGAGGCATTGATATGCCTCCAAAATTGGATAAAAGTGATGACATCAGCAACATTGAGTACGAAGCAAATGCAGAGGAAATTGAGATCTATACAGAGTGTGAAAATGGTAATATTTGTGTTTTTTGTAGTTTGATTTTTTATTATGGTTATTAACATATTCATTATGTTGTTTGTTTTTCTTAGAGTTTGCAAAGTTGAAATTCACAAAAGCCAAGGGCAAAGAAAGTGATGCAAACTCAAGTGGTCGTACTCAAATTGCTCAATCAACATTAAAGGAAAGACAAAGGTTGCCAATACAGGTTTGGTGATAGCTTAATTTGAGTGCCTAGCTTAGCCTTAGCTCTTTATGTTTTCACTGTAAGTGAACTTTGTAGCTTTTTATGCTATGTTTATGTTTAACTCTTTAGCTCTTTATGTTTTCAATGTACTCCAGTGTGGTCCATGACAATGTTACTATTTAATGATGTGGTGTTTGTATGGTCTTTTTTTAATGAAATTTAGACAAGTTAATGTAAATTTTTTTTTTCACGGTCACACTTGGTTGTTGGAGCAAGCAATAATCTGTGTTTATTCAGCCTGATTGAATACTGATTGAATCTAAGGTTACACTGATTGAACAATACTGATGCTTGGTACTTGGTTAAACAGGCTGAATAACCTAATTGCCGTGAAAAACACCAAGCAATAATTCAGGTACTTGGTTAAACAACCTGTTGCTTGTTTGCAGTTGTTGCTTGCAGGTACATGAAGCTGTGTGGAGCTTGTCCTGGTTGCAATTATTTCAATGTAATAGATATTGGACAATTTTTTTTTCACGTTCACACTTGGTTGCTGGAGCAAGCAACAATCTGTGTTGTTACTTATTACTTATTAGTGTTGCATATTGCATCAACCTGAATTTGTTGCTTGCAGTTGTTGCTTGTTGTTGCTTGCAGGTACATAAAGCTGTGTGGAGCTTGTCCTTGTTGCAACAACCTGAATTTGTTACACAAACCAGATGTAAACCTCTCCTCACATCAGAGTTTTGTCCTTGTTGATGGTTTCTTGTCTTTCCTTTCCTTTGGTTTCTTATTGGGCTGAATTGCATAATGGCTGGCTTCTTGATTAATGTTGATTATTCGTCTGCAGCTCTTTTTGTCCTTAATATGGTGCTAGCACCTGCACTTGGTTTTCCTAAGAACCCAACTGCTACTGCTGAAGCTGAGAAGCTTTTGGTTACAGTGATAGTTTCATGTTTGGGTGAAAACTTTGCTATCTATAAGGTTTATATGATGCACATTGTTACTTTCACTGATTGGAAGTTATTAAATGCTTCAAATATTTCTTGTTATCTTAGATATTCTTGGTAAAATGTTATGCATTCGAAGTTCAGTCCATAACACTTTGCTAAGTCATGATGCATATCATCATCTTCTTTGTTCATTCTAGACTAATTTAGGATCTCAGCATGATCTTATCAATCAAAGTCATTGTTCATTTATGTTTTGTTCTTATCATTATAGGCAAAAAGTGGTGAGCTTATAACTCATCAGTTTGACGCATGTGCTAGTTGGTGGACCCAAGGCCCGGATACCGCTTTGCAGGCCCTGAATGTTATGTCGTAGGTGTAGGTGGTTAGTTGGCAAGCCTGGAAGTTATTTGGCAAACCATTGAGGGTATTTTGAAGTATCCAAGAGCATGAAAGTCTTCAAGTGGATTTGGCAAGATTGGAAGTTATTTGGCAACTTGGAAGTCTGCAAGTGGATTTGGCAAGCCTGGAAGTCTGCAAGTGGATTTGGCAAGCCTGGAAATCTGCAAGTGGTTAGTTGGCAAGCCTGGAAGTTTGCAAGGTCATTTGTTAGCAAGTCTGTGGTTAGTTGGCAAGCCTGAAAGTTTGCAAGGTCATTTGTTAGCAAGTCTGGAAGTTTGTTGTAGTGCTATATTGTGCTTTCTTTGTAGTGCTATATTGTGCTTTAGGGAAAAATAAAGGCATTAGGAACTGTTATAAATAGAGGAGTCAGTTTGTAACAGAATTTCATTCATTACTGTAATACATTGTAATCTCGAATACTGCCATTACTTTACACTTCAATCTTTCCATTGTAATCTTTACAGAATCATTCAATACAAAGCATCAACATTTCAGAATCAGTCTTCTTTGATTTTCCGATTCTTTTTATTGTTCTTGCTTGAATGAGTTTTGCCAGGTTCCAATACCACCAGGAATTCATCTGACTCTGACATTGGTGCTGAAATTGCATTGCTTGGAGCTTCAATTCTGCAGAAACCAGAACAATTACAGAGAAGGTCAGTGTGTTTGTTTCTTTCACTCTGACATTGTTTCTTTCACTTGGTATCAAACCTGTTTCTTTCACTTGGTATCATACTATCATGTGTTGTTTGTGTGTGTTTTGGAGTCTGAAAATAGAATAACAAATTGATGTTCCCAAAAGGAAAAAATTGTGAGTTGAAAAAAGAGTTCAGTTCAGACATTTTCTTCCTCTTCCATCTATTAGTTGCATGTAAGATTTCTCTCATTTTGAACATTGGATCCATAGGAACCGGACCGTTCCAAACTGTTCGAGTTAGGTTCGGTTCCAATGTTCAAAATGAGGGGATCCGGACCGGACCGGATCCGTTATTTTTAAACGGTTCGAGTTAGGTTCCTCCAAATTTGGAACCGATCCGGACCGTGCCCACCCCTAGCTAACTCTAACCTAACATTGTGGAAACAAGAAATCTAAGACTTTTTATTCTATTCTGACTTTCCTAATATACTTTATACTGACTTTCCTATTTTGTAACACACGTAGACGTTCATTTTTTAACATAGTTCATACGAACAATCACAGGGGTTCTGATTCATAAAAGGATGAGTTCTCTACTGTTCATCTTTAGCTTCTTTTTTTTTCTTAACCTCTCTCACCTCAAATGCCACCAATAGGATTCGAACCCTAGACTTGTGATTCCCCGCTTAGCTCATACAAACGGCATGTGGGGTTCTGATTCATAAAAGAATGAGTTCGATATTGTTTGATTCATAGAAGGCAATACTATTTTTTCTGTTTTTGTTATACAATGCAAATTCACAATTTTTTTTACTACAAAAAGAGAATGAAAGCTCGGTGTAGATTTAGTTATTGAGTTTGTAATATCAAACTAAAACCCACTCTTGCTTTATTCACTGAACGCATATAGCATCCAGTAGAACCCCAACCATGGAAGTAGAATGAATATATATAGCAGAGTGCATTCTTGTTATCACATGGGTTCATGATAATTTGACATGTATGTGTATGTCAGTTATCGAATTAAAAACTGCCCTTCTTGAAGTTTCTACTTGAAAATTTTGACTGTTTGGGCAAGAATAACTTGACCCCTTCGATTGCTTACCAAGTCGCAGGTTGCAGAAGATCTCTTACGCTTAGGTGTGGGCAAGGTTTGGATCCATTTCAAATTTGGAAGAACCTAATTCGAATTGTTTAAATTTAATGGATCCTTTGAACATTGGGACAAAACCTAACTCGAACCATTTAGAACGGTCTAGTTCCTATTGTTCCAAATGGTTCCACTGTTTAAATAAAGGAAAAACAAAAAGCAGCAAAAATTGTTTCTCCTCCACCGAGTGCGGTTCCAATACCACCACTGATGGCTACCGCTACAGCAATAAGTTCAACAGGTGAAATATTAATAAAAGCAGAGAAGATAAGGATGCTTAAGGGAACAGAAGGCAAGGTGTTGTTGGTCCCCAGAATTATACATAGAGATTTTCAAAGGCTCTTCAACAACTTTTTTTTTTGGTAGAACACATGCAATAATATAAATATCAATAGGAATTGCATAATTGTTGTCATGCAGTGGAAGCCAAAACATGTGCTTCACCATTTTGTTCCCGAGGGATATATTTATAGACCCAATTAGACAAATTTGAAAGTAGATTCTAGACACTACATATTATTGGGCGCCATCATATGTATGTCCGTTGATCTTCCAAATTTGTGTGCAAAATAGATAGTAAAGCACCAGAGTCCCCTAAGATCATCCCTATTGTCCACTGCTTCACTTGTACTAGTAAGAGTGCGGCTTCTGTAACAAAACATTCGACCATTGTGCTATCTGTCACACGGCCAGGAATCGTATCACCCAAAATAGCACACACCTCACCAAAAAATCTACCGCCATAGCTCCAAAAGCTCCATGTTGAGACGAACCAAAGAAACATGCATCGTAAGAAACCACAATCATATCAGGGGATACAGAGGTAGGGCTAGGCCTGGGGTCTCTAGCTAGGGAAATAATATTGTGCATATTGGCTGCCAGCAGTTGTTGATGAATACGAAGCATTCTAGAACATTGTGGCTCGAGGTAGTGGATTAGCTTCTAAGACATGTATGCTTTGGTGATGGGGGATAGGGGTGTGAGTTTTGATTATAATGGCATTTTCTAGTACATGGTGTAGGGATGTTGGATCCTCAAGATTTCGGTCGCTAGGAAGGTTCAACCACTGGTTTTTCCGAGTTGACGAAGTGTGCTTGATGGAGCTTACAAACCCCAGGATAGATATTTTCCCATTTTTTGAATACACAATGAACAATTCTTAATAGGGAGGCCCCTTGCGCCGGATCGACGCTAGTGGAGCCTCAAGAACATGAAGAAGAAGAAGAAGAAGAAGAAGAAGAAGAAGAAGAACAACAACAACAACAACAAATGAAGAACAGAAGAAGAAGAAGTACATATGAAGAAAATAGGATGATGGAGGTTCTAGAAGCTCCCCTGACGCTAGGGGCCTGACTCTTAAGAATTGGTCATACACAATTGTTGTGTGTCTGCCAAATATGATGGATGACCACTTGTAAATTGGGCAAGCATCTCATTCCGAAGAAACAGTATGTTAGTAGCCGAATCCCAGATAAACTTGTGGTCTCATCTCATGGTGTGTAAATTAGAATTTTTTGTTTTGTAAAGTTTATTGAATTTGGAAGTCTAAATATTTGATTTTGTGTGTGGAACAACTACAACGCCAAAATAAATTGGAAAATTGATGAAGGTGAATGGGGTTACCAATGATGAAGCCTAAGGTCATGATGTGAACCCAAATCAATCACGGAGCCACTTCCACCCCGATTACAACAAGAACTAAAAGCATTAGAATGGAGGCTTTGGCTCTGCTTCATCCCACTGCCACCAAACTCATCATCTTGCTCCTCATCAAGCCACCCCTCATCCTCTCCGCAATTGAATACACCACCACCGCTGCTCGCATAATTGGAATAATGAATAATAAAAAAAAACGCAGAATTCCTCAAAGCCGTCACAGAGTTGCCTATAACTAAGATAAGGGGACAACGAGGGCAAGACAGAGTGTTATCCGACGAAGATGAGAGCAATCTTGACAGACTCCTTACAGAAGCCATGGCCACACTGAAGTAGCAGCTGAACATTATCATCCTCGTTGTACCTGTTCTGACACACTGAACAACACATAATCGTCATTTCTCCCTGCACTCTTTAACCACTTGAAATTGAAATCGACAAACCTAATTGAGAAATGAAAAAGTTGGTATTTTATAAACTCAATCAGATTAGGTAAGTAAGGTTTGGAGTTGGGAATTGATGGAAGAGCAAATTCATAGTGACTGAAATGAATAAGTAAATTGTAAGAGGAGAACAAGTGAAGAGCGAACATGTTTTTTTTAGTAGAAGTAGATAGAAGAGCTAAGAAAAGATCAAAGATGTTGGGGTGAGATAGATTTGGATGTTTTATCACAACCGTTATACAAAACACATTGGAACCGAACCGTTTGAATTTAAACAATTAGAATCGGACTCGAAGAGTACTATAACAAATGCAGACAGTTTATTAAAATTCACAAAAGAATCGGACCGTTTGTAGCAAAATGAGCTGGCTTAGTTTGGATCCATGGTACCTTGACTCGTTTGCCCACCCCTACTTAGGCCTCTAATGATAGGGTGATATGCTTCAAAAAATTAATAAAGCAAAAGGAAATTCCACAAAAAAAAATAGATGAAGGGAATGTGAGTGAGGTTTCATCCTATCATAATTGTTGGCTTTGTTTCTATTTCAAACGGTAAGAAAATTGAAAGTCTCTAAACACACATTGAAGAGATTTCCTCATTTTCTCTCACTATTGAAGGAGAAAAAAAAGAAGAAAATAAAATTCAATAAAGAGAGAAAATTGCATCATCTCACACCATAATTATTGAGATTTTATGTATTTTAACTTTAAGTTGCCGAAAAATTGAAAGTCTCTCAAATTCTTGCCGGACTCATTTGAGCACATGCCTAATCATATTAAATTCATGTCATAATTAAACTCCACAACCCAATCATAATTAATGACAAATTATTTTAATTTACAACGAATTCTCCAAAGCTTTTTCACTTCAATTTATAATTGTAACGAAAAGTCACTCATTCTCTTCTATAAATTCATCCCAAGGTTTCAATCTATAATAATTTATTATTTCCATTGCTTGATTTATCTTGAATCTCTCATGAGCATTTCCTTTGCTTTATCTATTCCAAAATAAGCGCTCTATTCTACAATTTTTAAGATTCAGTTGTAAAAATTCTCAAATATACAAAGTATTATTTTTTTTCAGAAGTTGCTACGTGTATCCGACTGTTTGGCTTGATGCCCCCAACTTTATCTTTTAGATTTAACTTTTAAAAATTGATTGGTGTACTGATGCAGGAGGATCCGAGTCAGATGATGCTGAGCTATCAGATAGCACGGTTTGGGCAGTGACGTACCTTGAATTGGCAGATCAGCGCAAAGATGGTAGGAATTCATGATTTTTTCCTAATTGGGGTAGTTTTTTGGTGCGTTTCATTATTTTAGCCATAACTTTAGTTACTGGTATCAGAATCGCGCATATGACCCCAATTCGAAAAGTTCTTTTCGGTGCGCACGTCGTGGCCATGGAGCCATGCTCGGTGCACATCTTTTCGAGGCCCAAATCCACTATTTTCCCTTCCAAATCTACAATTTTTGTAATTTTTTCTTTTATGGTAATATTTCATTCATCGTTTAGGAAGTGATTCTGAACCCGATTTGGGCCAGATTTTTGGCAGATTGTTTCTTTTATTACGTATTTTGTTTTAGCGTGATTATTGAGATTGCTATTTTTGATAAAATTTTAATAATCACGAGTTTTAGCTATAAAGCCCGGCTTGTGGGCTGATTTAGAAATACTTTTGATTTGAATAATTTAATTTAACATTAGAGTTATTTCTCTGTGTTTTTTTGGGCGAATCTCTTGTATATTTTCCTTGTAAATTGTCTGTTGAACTACCCTGTAGGATAATCGCTATTTTGTCCGGCATCATGTACCCAACAAAAATTGTTAATGTTAAAACATATAAAAAAGATATATTACTCGTATTATTGATTGGTGACTTGGTATGAAGGATTCCTAATATAAATGTTTGGATGTTGGATTTGTTAAGGTTTTGAACTTGATATAATAGTTGCAACAATTTAAAAAAATTTAAGTATTGATTTATATTTTTTTGTCATTTTTATTTTAATACATAATGAACACATTGAATTTTAACGAATGTGTGATTTTGAATTTTAGTTTTACAATTTATAGATGATGGTTACTATTCACTACACCAAATTAACATATTTGTAATAGCTCTCAAAACAACAACATTTTTGAGCTGCTACAATTCACCAAACAATTTCAAGTCAAAATTAAATCTAGTAAAAAAAATGGAAAATAGTTACACAAAAAAGTGATACAATAAATTGGATCACCGTGAATAGTATCATTTGTAGGACCATACTATTCATGGTGATACAATTATTATATCACTTTGTTTGTGAAAATGTGCAAAATTGTTTTGTGAATTGTTATAGCTTAAAAGTGTTACTATTTTGGAGGTTGTTACAAAAATGTCAATTTGGTGTAGTGATTGTTCTTTCATTGAATAGCCAATTAACGATCCTAAAACGAGAAAATTTTTGAACCAAATGATTTTTATTATTACAAAAAATGATAAGTCGGTGTTACATATATTAAATTGGTGCAATAAAGTCAAAACATCCCAAACTACCGATGCAACAAAAAATTAATGCCACCGATCAAATAATCGAGTACACGTAACAACTCCCTATTTTTTTCAACTTGATTTATTTTAAGGAATGCACCCAAAAGAATTTCACTACTAAATCCAAATCTACATGAGAATAGTTATATACTGTTTGCCCCCCTTTATCTACAATCCTGACTCCGCCCCTTGACGTTAATTAATGATTGTAGACATACTTCTTTAAGCAGTCTTGCTTTTTGAGAACTTAAGATCTATCGAGAATGATTCTCACTTTAATTCCCAAAAAACTTGCTAAACATGTAGATAACTATTCACTTTCACATGGATTCAACTCATTCTGATATTTATAGCTTGATATGTATATGAATTCTAGAATGCCAAATATGATGTCGACAGTGATTTCATCCATTCATCCTTATGCAGTAGCAATACATCAGCCCAATGTTTTGAGTTTGATTGAAATGATATATTCCACAATGGATGGCATTGTTCATTCCAATGACACAAGAGTTTGTTCCAATGTCACACTCCACTTCCACTGTGGGTTCATCTTTTTGTAGTAGCTATTGAGTTAATATATCTCTAATTATGTTTCCCACTCATGTAAGCCCCAATTATACCTTGTTAAGATCTGAAACAGAAATGACTCTGAAGAATTCTCTATTACATTTCATTGTAAAGGTGTACATGAAGAGGCACTTATAT
Organism: Berberis thunbergii; assembly: GCA_003290165.1. NCBI lineage: Eukaryota > Viridiplantae > Streptophyta > Magnoliopsida > Ranunculales > Berberidaceae > Berberis > Berberis thunbergii. The sequence continues at coordinate 129,475 of QNQO01002225.1, read as the reverse complement.
ATAGCTGATATTCACATAATTATTACATAATATATCTCTTAATTTATACATGTTAATGTTTCGATTATTATATTATATAATAATTATTTCGTTTTCATGTCTTTGTAGGAATTTGAGCGTAAACGATGAAATCATATTAAAGCAACAAGTTAAGGAACGACAATTAGTCGATTCCAACAGTGGTATAAAGCAGTCACAAACCTAAACCCGAAACCTAATTCATAACCTAAACCCAAAACCTAATTCATAACCTAAACCCAATCCATAACCTAAACCCAAACCCAATGCCAAGCCCAATCCTTCTCCTACCCTTATTGATGAATCATTCCCTCATTTCAACCTTATTCATCTTGATAATTTGCTATAAATAGAAGATAATAGGGAGGAAGAGGGGGGAGGAAAAGAAGGGAAAAGAAGAGAATTAGAAAAAAATCAAAACCTTTTTCTCTCAAATTGATTCACAAACACCCTCACCACTCATCCATCTCTCACTCACTCCACTCACTCAGCAATCACTGCCACAGTCACCTCGCCATCGCCACCACCGAGCTCCGCAACCGCCACCGTCATCACCGTGAAACAGGAGTGTGACAACCCTGTTTCACGTCCAATTTTCACTCCACCACCACTCTCTGCTCCTCTCCCTTGTCCACCACCTCCGCACGAGTCCCACCACCACAACCTCCGCACGAATCGCCGCGACAGAGCCACCAACCACGCCGCGAAACAGAGCCGCACCGCGACTCTGTTCTGCCTCGCAGACCCTGTTTCCCCTCATTTCTCGGCCTCTCTTCGTCTCAAGCTTCTTCCTGACTCCCTCTCTCGCGACCACCGTCACGACCAGACCAAACACCATCACCGCCACCTCGCGAGACAGAGCTCGCAGCCACAGAAACAGGGAGCCCTGTTCCTCGCCCTCCTTTGCGTTTTTATTGATCTAGCTGTTTCCTCACCCTCTATTTCTCTTTTTCAGGTTCTGGAGATGATTTGAGGACGAGGAAGGCCGCGAGGAGCGAAGGAAAGTCGCGAGAACAAGCGTTGTGGCGCTGGAGAAGACGACCGGGCGAGGCAGTACTGTAGCGAGGGCGGGAGAAATAGTCAAATTCTGTTTTTGGCTATTCACACCCCTGGTTTTGCTCTGTACCACCACAGAGCGTTTTGGGACCATTTCCTCGGGATTCGTGCACAACCACCTGCTGATCTGCTGAGTGCCACCACATCGAGCTTGTGATAAACTAAATGGGTTGTATAAGTTATTTTGATTTATTTTACTGAATTGTGTGCTTAATTGTTAATTACAATTTATTTCTGAATTTTGATAAATTGCTTTCACCTTGCATGTTCGAGAAATGAAACTTGATATGTTTGGTAGTTAGAATTACCCTTTATTAATATTCAAAGCATGTGCTAAAAATATTAAGCTTAAACAGTGATTAAGTGTGCCCTAAAAAGACACTTAATACTTGGTAAGAGCATATTTGCTTGAAATAATTTGTTGATGTTTGATAGAAACATGATATAAGTTTAATTGGATTTTAACGATCATATATTCGGTGTAAGCAAGGGATTCTCATTCCTAACGCTTCTCGTTTTTAAATTCAGTAATTTATATTTAAATAATTTTGCTAACTCATTGGTGAGTCCTAGGGGTGGGCACGGTCCGGATCGGTTCCAATTTTGGAGGAACCTGACTCGAACCGTTTAAAATTAACGGATCCGGTCCGGTTCGGATCCCCTCATTTTAAACATTGGAACCGAACCTAACTCGAACCGTTTGGAACGGTCCGGTTCCTACAGTTCCAAACGGTTCCTACTAAAAATGCAGGTTTCTGGTTAAAAGTTGCTAGAATTTACTGTTTTGGACTAAATCCAAACAAAAACAATCTAATAAATGAAATTCATAACCAAAAATTGAAAGGTGTTTATCTAGGCTTTTCGACCTCAGTAACGAAAAATGGCATATTAAATCAATCTAACAATTATAGTGACAAATATGAGGTTTAAATCCAGAAAACGGAAAAATAAAATGGAAATGGAAACTGCCATTGATTAAGAAATCAATCCCATGAAATCAAATTAGGAAACCATAAACCAAGACTAGGGTTTCGATCAAGAACCCTAAATCTAACATGTATCGAATGGCATTTTCGATTTCTAGACAATAAACATAAGATATCCATACTAACCTTTTTTTTACAAACTTTCTTCAAACTTATTTCCCTTCTCAATCTTCATCTTTGGCACCCAACATGTGTGTACTAACTCTCTACAACCATACATAATACCACAAAAGACAACCTGTAAGTAGTACTACAGTACTATAAAACCCATAACCACCGATTGGTGGATGCATCAACACATTTTCATTAAGTTAGTCACCAATTTCATCGAGTGACCTTAAACCAATTTCATCGAGAGAGAGAGGAGACGAAGACGAAGATCTCCTGCTGCGCTGCTGCTTCTTCTCGAGACAGAGACCGAGAGAGAGGAGATTTGGCTGATCTGATTCTTCTCGAGACAGAGACCGAGAGAGAGGAGACAGATGAGATCTTCTGCTGCTTCTCTACCTTTTCTTCTGCTCATCCTCTTCTTGGTCTCGTGGCTACTGAGGCTTGTTCTTCTCGAGACAGAGACAGAGAGAGGAGGGGGAGATCTCCTTCCCCTTCTCGAGACAGAGACAGAGAGAGGAGAGGGAGATTTCCTTCGGTTCTTCCCCTTCTCGATACAGAGACATCGATACAGAGACAAAGAGAGGAGAGGGAGATCTCCTTCCCCTTCTCGAGACAGAGACAGAGAGAGGAGAGGGAAGAGGGAGATCTCCTTCCCCTTCTCGAGACAGAGACAGAGAGAGGAGAGGGAGATCTCCTTCGGTCCTTCCCCTTCTCGATACAGAGACAAAGAGAGGAGAGAGTCGAGACAGAGAGAACTCAGAGAGGAGAGACAGAGAGAACTCAGAGAGGAGAGGAGTAGAGTTTAGGCTTAGGGTTTTTTAGGTTTAGGTTTTGGTTTTTATACTAAATGGGATTTGAAACGGTCCGGACGGGTCCAACCCGGACCGTGTTTTTTTTAAAAATAGAAACCGGGACCGGACCGTTTTATAACGGATCCAGACCGATCCGAACCGTATCAAAAAATTCAAAATTAAAATCTGGACCGTTTTGCTCAAAACGGTCCGGTTCGGTTTGAACCCGCGGATCCTCGACCCGTTTGCCCACCCCTAGTGAGTCCAAGCCCACAAAAATCCATCTCATCTATCTTTTATTTTTCTTATTTTAATTTATTTTTAGTTTAGAGTTAAAAATGCTGTAACCCCATTTTCTCTAAATTAGTTTAATTAAATTCTAAAATTCAATTTAATCCACCTTCCTCGTGGGATCGACCCGTACTTGCCGTTGTCTACCAGTTGGACACCGTGCACTTGCGGTTATTACAAGTGGGCTGAATTAACCTATTAATTTAGGTTACTTAAACTCGCATCAAGTTTTTGGCGCCGTTGCCGGGGAAGGTTGCGGTGTAATTGAATTTAAGATTTATTTTCACTAATTATAAAAAAATAAAAAAAAATTTAAATAAAAAATTCAATTTATTTTTATTTTATTAAGTTCTTTTTACACTCATTTTGTGTTTGATTTTGCAGAATACACGCTTCTCGGGGATATTGGACGATCCTGCAAAACATCAGGCAAATTTTAATTTTTTTTATTTGTGCGGAGAGTTCAAATTTTATTTTCACCTCGTTTTACGAGTGTGTGGTGTAATAATTTTTATACTCTACTGTTTTTATTTTGTTTAATCACAAAAAAAAAACCCAAAATTTTCTAAGTCAAAAGAAATTATAGGGAAACAATTTTAATTGTTACCCAATAATTTTTTATGATTTAGAAATTCGACTTCTAAGACCAAGACCAGTAAATTTATTTGCATGTGCTTGTGTGTTGAGTGAAATAGATAAAAAGAAGTCGAACTTTTTTTTTAATTGTGCTAACATTTTGTGCAGAACGGAATACGCACATTGTAAGTATTTCTATCACACGCAATGTATTAGCGACCAGGGTGCTTGATGTAATTGTTTGAAATTGTGTGATTGGTTGTTTAATTTATGTAATTGTTGATGCTAAACTTTAGTAATTCATAATAAGCAGACCCAGCTTATAAATAGAAACTGGTGGGACTTGATATCCCCACCTCATCACTCCAGTTGTGTGCAACCAATAGCCTAACATAATTAAAATCAATTAGCAAGTTAGATAGAGCATTTTTAGGTACGGTGTTCATAGGACAACCAAGACCAAGGTGACTCCAATAATTTTTGTGTTGACCCAAGCTAAAAGTGACGATGGGTTTAACCATTCAATGAACTCCGAGAGGCCACTGCCACAAGGGTAATTTACCCGGTACGCCGAGTCATAAGTAAGCTACGATCCACAAGAAGAATTGGTGTAACCAACAGTTTTTGGTTAGGAACACAAGCCTCAAGTGTGCATTTAACATCACATCGTTCTCACATCTATTGGCTTACAGAGCGGTAGCACAAGGAAGTACTTAATTGGACCATTGTGACCTCCTTCTCTTGTGCGATAATCCGGTTTCTTTGAAACAAAACTCTAGCCTACTGATTTTGAACTTTGCGGTGTAAAGTGTACACTCTTAGGATCAACTTGTAGCACCTATTGCTGTGTCATAAAGATTACATAAGAAATAATTGTCCCCCAAAGATAAAAAGATAATTGATCTCAAAAACGTTGATTGCTTAGGGAGGCATATTTCTTGTGCATTTATTGGTTGCTGATTGCATGTGAGTCTGTGCATATTTTGTTTAGAGTTAGTAATTTAAAAATTAAATTTAAATTTAAATTAAAAAAAAATGAACACAAGGGATTATCCAGCCTATTTTTCCGAGCAAGTCAATTCATTTCATGATATGCGACGACCTGATTATGATCAATATTTAGATTATTACAACCCAGGTCTAGCCTATCATCTTGACTTCTCATGGGCTCATGGTCAGTGGGGCCTCAAGAACATGAAGAAGAAGAACAACAACAACAACAACAACAAATGAAGAACAGAAGAAGAAGTACATATGAAGAAAATAGGATGATGGAGGTTCTAGAAGCTCCCCTGACGCTAGGGGCCTGACTCTTAAGAATTGTTCATACACAATTGTTGTGTGTCTGCCAAATATGATGGATGACCACTTGTAAATTGGGCAAGCATCTCATTCCGAAGAAACACTATGTTAGTAGCCGAATCCCAGATAAACTTGTGGTCTCATCTCATGGTGTGTAAATTAGAATTTTTTGTTTTTGTAAAGTTTATTGAATTTGGAAGTCTAAATGTTTGGTTTTGTGTGTGGAACAACTACAACGCCAAAATAAATTGGAAAATTGATGAAGGTGAATGGGCTTACCAATGATGAAGCCTAAGGTCATGATGTGAACCCAAATCAATCACGGAGCCACCTCCACCCCGATTACAACAAGAACTAAAAGCATTAGAATGGCGGCTTTGGCTCTGCTTCATCCCACTGCCACCAAACTCATCATCTTGTTCCTCATCAAGCCACCCCTCATCCTCTCCGCAATTGAATACACCACCACCGCTGCTCGCATAATTGGAATAATGAATAAATAAAAAAAAACGCAGAATTCCTCAAAGCCGTCACAGAGTTGCCTATAACTAAGATAAGGGGACAACGAGGGCAAGACAGAGTGCTATCCGACGAAGATGAGAGCAATCTTGACAGACTCCTTACAGAAGCCATGGCCACACTGAAGTAGCAGCTGAACATTATCATCCTCGTTGTACCTGTTTTGACACACTGAACAACACATAATCGTCATTTCTCCCTGCACTTTTTGACAACTCGAAATTGAAATCGACAAACCTAATTGAGAAATGAAGAAGTTGGTATTTTATAAATTCAATCAGATCAGGTAAGTAGGGTTTGGAGTTGGGAATTGATGGAAGAGCAAATTCATAGTGACTGAAATGAATAAGTAAATTGTAAGAGGAGAACAAGTGAAGAGCGAGCATGTTTTTTAGTAGAAGTAGATAGAAGAGCTAAGAAAAGATCAAAGATGTTGGGGTGAGATAGATTTGGATGTTTTATCACAACCGTTATACAAAACACATTGGAACCGAACCATTTGAATTTAAACATTTAGAATCGGACTTGAAGAGTTCTACAATAGATCCAGACAGTTTATTAAAATTCACAAAAGAATCGGACTGTTTGTAGCAAAATGAGCTGGCTTAGTTTGGATCCATGGTACCTCGACTCGTTTGTCCACCCCTACTTAGGCCTCTATTGTTAGGGTGATATGCTTCAAAAAATTAATAAAGCAAAAGGAAATTCCACAAAAAAAAATAGATGAAGGGAATGTGAGAGAGGTTTCATCCTATCATAATTGTTGGCTTTGTTTCTATTTCAAACGGTAAGAAAATTGAAAGTCTCTAAACACACATTGAAGAGATTTCCTCATTTTCTCTCACTATTCAAGGAGAAAAAAAAAAGAAGAAAATAAAATTCAATAAAGAGAGAAATTGCATCATCTCACACCATAGTTATTGAGATTTTATGTATTTTAACTTTAAGTTGCTGAAAAATTGAAAGTCTCTCAAATTCTTGCCGGACTCATTTGAGTACATGCCTAATCATATTAAATTATGTCATAATTAAACTCCACAACCCAATCATAATTAATGACAAATTATTTTAATTTACAACGAACTCTCCAAAGCTTTTTCACTTCAATTCATAATTGTAACGAAAAGTCACTCATTCTCTTCTATAAATTCATCCCAAGGTTTCAATCTATTCCTTCTAAGATAATAATTTATTATTTCCATTGCTTGATTTATCTTGAATCTCTCATGAGTATTTCCTTTGCTTTATCTATTCCAAAATAAGTGCTCTATTCTACAATTTTTAAGATTCAGTTGTAAAAATTCTCAAATATACAAAGTATTATTTTTTTCAGAAGTTGCTACGTGTACCCGACTGTTTGGCTTGATGCCCCCAACTTTATCTTTTAGATTTAACTTTTAAAAATTGATTGGTGTACTGATGCAAGAGGATCCGAGTCAGATGATGTCGAGCTATCAGATAGCATGGTTTGGGCATTGAGGTACCTTGAATTGGCAGATCAGCGCAAAGATGGTAGGAAATCATGATTTTTTCCTAATTGGGGTAGTTTTTTGGGGTGTTTCATTATTTTGGCCATAACTTTAGTTACAGGTATCAGAATCGCACATATGACCCCAATTCGGAAAGTTCTTTTCAGTGCGTACGTCGTGGCCACTGAGTCATGCTCGGTGCATATCTTTTCGAGGCCCAAATCCACTGTTTCCCCTTCCAAATCTACAATTTTAGTAATTTTTTCTTTTATGGTAATATTTCATTCATCGTTTAGGAAGTGATTCTGAACCCGATTTGGGCCAGATTTTTGGCAGATTGTTTCTTTTATTACGTATTTTGTTTTAGCGTGATTATTGGAATTTGCTATTTTTGATAAAATTTTAATAATCACGAGTTTTAGTTATAAAGCCCGGCTTGTGGGCTGATTTAGAGATACCTTTGATTTGAATAATTTAATTTAACATTAGAGTTTTTTCTCTGTGTTTTTTTGGGCGAATCTCTTGTATATTTTCCATGTGAATTATTTGTTGAACTATCCTGTAGGATAATCGCTATTTTGTCTGGCATCATGTACCCAACAAAAATTGTTAATGTTAAAACATATAAAAAAAAATATTACTCATATTATTGATTGGTGACTTGGTATAAAGGATTCCTAATATAAATGTTTGGATGTTGGATTTGTTAACGTTTTGAACTTGATATAATAGTTGCAACAATTTAAAAATTTTAAGTATTGATTTATATTTTTTTGTCATTTTTATTTTAATACATATTGGTTTTGTCAACCCTGTATGGTTAATGAACACATTGAATTTTAACGAATGTGTGATTGAATTTTAGTTTTACAAATTATAGATGATGGTTACTATTCACTACATCAAATTAACATATTTGTAATAGCTCTCAAAACAACAACATTTTTGAGCTGCTACAATCCACCAAACAATTTCAAGTCAAAACTAAATCTAGTAAAAAAAATGGAAAATAGTTACACAAAAAAAGTGATACAATAAATTGGATCACCATGAATAGTATCATTTGTAGGACCATACTATTCATGGTGATACAATTATTATATCACTTTGTTTGTGAAAATGTGTAAAATTGTTTTGTGAATTGTTATAGCTTAAAAATGTTACTATTTTAGAGGTTGTTACAAAAATGTCAATTTGGTGTAGTGATTGTTCTTTCATTCAATAGCCAATTAACGATCCTAAAATGAGAAAAATTTTGAACCAAATGATTTTTATTATTACAAAAAATGATAAGTCGGTGTTACATATATTAAATTGGTGCAATAAAGTCAAAACATCCCAAACTGCCAGTGCAACAAAAAATTAATGCAACCGAGTCAAATAATCGAATACACGTAACAGCTCCCTATTTTTTTCAACTTGATTTATTTTAAGGAATGCACCCAAAAGAATTTCACTACTAAATCCAAATCTACATAAGAATAGTGCTAAGTTTGTGTGTGATTTCTTACCCATATATAAATGGGCACCATTTAAAGAGTTCAACGGATGCATCCAAAATCTCTAGGACCAATCAAGTAAAAATGCCTCCTCTTAATATCCTTGATTTTAGAGAGCGAGGTGTCACGTGCTGACCTTTTTCCCTTGGCTAACACGCTACCCACTAGTGTCACACTCCCGTTGGACTAACTAGTCAAGGCACTTCGATGCTTGGCTAATGCTAAGTGATGCTACGAAAGCTTAAGTGAGGAAAATGCTAAGGCACAAGTGTTTAGGCTTTTTGAAAGAATGCTTTGTATTGCTTGAGAGAGTTGTACAAGTGTTTCATTCTCTACAAATGAATGCCAAGGCCTATTTATAGGCCCTTAAAGTCCTAGAGGCTTCTAGCCTAGAACCTTCCACAATCCTCCATCAAAGGAGTATTCTCTATGCTTCTAGAAAGTTCCCACCTCCAAAGGAACGAGAAATTACAAGGAGGCTTCAAGAAAATACTACACAAATCTATACAAGGGTGTTCTAGACTCATCCATGCTAGAACACTCTAGAGAAAGCAAATTTAGAATGTCCAAGAGCACTCTAGAACCTTCCGGAGGCATCTAGAGAAAGCTATGCTAGATGGCTCGTGACATTCTCCCCCACCCAAGTCCTTGACGACCCCGTCAAGACTGTGCCTCGAACTCCACGATCTTGCCCTGGAATTGCCATAGGTCGCCTTCTTTCTCCCATGAGGCCTCACTGTTTGGTAGTCCCTTCCATCGAATGAGATACTCATTATAGCTTGGCACACCCCTCCGTCGGATGAGCCTCTTTGCCTCGATGCTTTCGATCTTTCGATCAAAGGAAGCCACGACCGCGGTTGGTGCCCGATGTGACTCGCCCCTCGTTGGATCATTTTTATCACCATGGTAGGGCTTGAGCATGCTCACATGGAACACCGGATGAATCTTGAGTTTGGGCGGCAACTCAAGCTTGTAAGAAACTCTCCCGACCTTCTGTAGGACGGGAAATGGCCCCTCATACTTCCGCACTAGTCCCTTGTGCACCGAGCGGAAGACCTTGAACTGTTGTGGGAGCAACTTGACCATGACCATGTCGCCCACTTGGAACTCGAGAGGGCGTCTATGCTTGTCTGCCCACTTCTTCATCTTCTTAGACGCCTTGTCTAAGTACGCCTTCGTTATATCAAGCTGCTCATGCCACCCTCGTGCAAGCTTGTACGCAGCGGGGCTGCTACCCGTGTAGCCCGACGCAACGGCTTGTGGAGTCAAGGGCTGCTGGCCCATGACGATCTCGAACGGACTTTGTTGCGTCGTTTCGGACCGCTGCAAGTTGAATGAGAATTGAGCCACATCCATCAACTTGGCCCAATTTTTCTGGTTGGCACCCACAAAGTGCCTCAAGTATAGCTCTAACAAGGCATTCACCCTCTCTGTTTGCCCATCGCTTTGCGGGTGAAAGCTTGTTGAGAAGTGTAGACCCGAACCCAAGAGCTTGAATAACTCCGTCCAGAATTTTGCTGTGAACCTTGGGTCCCGATCACTTATGATGCTCCGAGGCAAACCCCAATACTTCACCACATGCTGAAAGAACAACTTGGCTGCTTGCTCGGCCGTGCAATCGCGTGGGGCAGGTATGAAAGTCCCATACTTGGAAAAGCGATCGACCACGACCATAATAGAGCCATACCCATCAGACTTGGGCAAGGCCGATATGAAGTCCATTGATACACTTTCCCATGGCCTTTCCGGAATTGGCAAAGGCTGCAATAGTCCTGCCGGTACACGCTGCTCTATCTTGTCTTGTTGGCACACAAGACAAGTCTTCACATAGGCCTCGATATCGTCCCGCATATGAGGCCAATAGTAGTCCCCCTCCAAGAGTGCCAATGTCCGCTGCATCCCCGGATGGCCAGCCCACATTGAGTCGTGGCACTCCTTCATGATGTCTCGCCTAAGGTTATCCCACTTAGGCACATAAATGCGATGACCGACGGTGTAGACCACCCCATCCTCTACCCAAAACCGTTGAGTCTTCCCCTCCTTGGCCATCTCCATGAGTCCCTTAGCCAAGGGGTCTTGAGAAGCCCCCTCCTTGATCCGATCAAGAAGGTTGCTAGCGGCGCTGCTTGCGCTAGCGAGCATGGCCTTTCGGCTAAGAGCATCAGCAACAACATTAAATTTGCCCGGCTTGTACTCCATGACATAATCGAACTCCGCTAAGAAATCTTGCCACCGAGCTTGCTTGGGGCTGATCTTCTTCTGATTTTGAAAATAACTTGTAGCCACATTGTCGGTCATGATGGTAAATCGACTCCCAAGCAAATATTGCCTCCAAGTTCGTAGGCAATGAATGATGGCTGTCATCTCCTTGTCATGCACCGGATACCGTCTCTCGGTATCATTGAGTTTGCGAGACTCATAGGCTTTGGGATGCCCCTCTTGCATAAGCACCCCTCCGATGGCAAAGTCTGATGCATCAGTGTGAAGTTCGAATGACTTAGCATAATCGGGCAAGCCCAAGACAGGTTCCTTGGTGACTGCCTTCTTCAAATCATCGAACGCTTCTTGACATTTCTCACTCCAATGCCACTGCACCTTCTTCTTCAGCAAGTCGGTCAGTGGGGCTGCTCTTGCCGAGTAGCTCAAAATGAATCTCCGATAATAATTGGCCAGCCCAAGGAAAGAACGTAGCTCCGAAACGTTCTTGGGTGGCTCCCATTCATTGATGGCCTGCACTTTATCCCGTTCCATCATGATCTTTCCAGCCTTGATGCGGTGCCCCAAGAAGGACACCTCGTCTTTGGCGAACGAGCACTTCTCCAATTTCACGTACAGCTCGCTCTCCCGCAATGCTTGGAAAACCTGTCGCAAGTGATGCACATGTTCTTCCAAGTTGTCGCTATACACGACGATATCGTCGAGATAGACGACTACAAATTTATCCAAGAAAGGCTGAAAGATTCTGTTCATTAAAGTGCAAAAAGTAGTCGGGGCATTAGTGAGACCAAAAGGCATCACCAAGAATTCATAAGACCCATAGCGAGTGACGCATGTCGTCTTTGGCTCATCTCCTTTGGCTATGCGCACTTGCCAATACCCCGATCGGAGATCTAGTTTAGAAAAGTACCTGGCTTTACCGAGCCTATCGAAAAGATCAGCAACCAAAGGAATTGGATACTTGTTCTTGATGGTTACTTTGTTAAGTGTTCGGTAATCGATGCACATACGCAAGGACCCGTCGTGCTTGCGTTGGAACAATACTGGTGCACCGAATGGGGCCTTGGATGGCCGAATGAACCCCGCGTCCAGCAGCTCCTTGAGTTGCTTGCGTAGCTCTTCCAACTCTGGCGGTGCCATCCGATAAGGCGCCATGGCTGGAGGCCTAGCCCCTGGCTCCAGCTCGATCATATGATCGACTTCCCTTCTTGGAGGAAGTCTCTTGGGTAGCTCTGGAGGCATGACATCTTTGTACTCTTTCAAAACCGCAGCTACCTCCTTCGGAACCTCGCTGGGTTGAGGCCCATTTTCGATCAACGTGGCCACAAATGTTGCTTGCCCCTTTTGCACGCCTTTCTTCACTTGAATGGCTGACAACATCTTGGCCTCCACGATCTCCCGAGTGACAGGGACAGAACATGCTTCTCGATCCTTTGCAATAGTTATCGACCCATCCCTTTCTAATGTCCATGGCTTCACCGTATCCATGAACTCCATGCCCAGTACCAATGAGAAGTCGTCCATCGTGACAACAGTCAGGTCCACCATCCCCTTCCATTCGCCCAAATGAAGGGAGACGCCTCGTGCTACACCATGGATAGGCACCGGTGCTGTGTTGATGGTCTTCAAGGTGCCTGGCTCCTTGGTGTACTGCACGCCTAGCCTTGTTGCCTCCTTCAAAGCAACAAAGTTGTGCGTTGCACCCGTGTCGACGAGTGCCTTTGAAGCCTTACCATTTACCTTGGCTTCCACAAACATAAGAGCAGATTTCTTCGAACGGGGCAGCGTACTTACCTTAGCCACGTTGCTTTGCTCCACCGTAGCCTTGACGCTGCTTAGCAAGCGCAAAGTCCCCATTTGCGCCTCATCCCCCGATGATTCCCCGAACGATCCACTCTTGCCAGCGATCATCGCATTGAGCTTTTGTCGCTGTGGGCATTCCCTAGCCCAGTGCGGCCCTCCGCACAAGAAGCAGTCGCGGTTTTTCACCTTGCTATCTGAAAAGGACTGCTTGGCTTTGTCCTTCCTCTCGAACTGTTTGCTGCCGCTGCTACTGCTGCTTCTTTCAGTGGGTTTTGCCCCCCCACCTTTTCCCTTGTTACCGTCGCCACTCTTGCTGCTGCCCTTGTGGCTTTTCGAATCAGCCTTGTATTCGAACAAGGATTCGGCAACTGCGATGGCCTCCGCAAGTGATTGAACATTGCGTCTCTTTAACTCTTGCTCAGCCCATCGTTGTAGTCCATCCATGAAGTAGATGAATTGAGTCTTCTCCGGCATGTCCGAGACTTCAAGCATAAGAGAAGTGAACTGCTTGACATACTCTTTGATCGACCCCGTATGCTTCAGTCCACGCAGCCTCTTCATAGCAACTTCCTCCGCATTCTCCGGATAGAATTGCCGCTTGAAATCTGCCTTGAACTCGTCCCAAGTCTTGAGCGAGCAAAGACCCTTCTTGATGTCCGACTCACGCCTCCTCCACCAAAGGATGGCATCATCACCCAAGTACATGGTGACGGTGGTGATCTTGGACTCATCGTCGTCCAAGCGCATTGCGTTGAAATATTTTTCAACACTCCATAGGAAGTTGTCGAGCTCCCTAGCATCGCGCTTCCCATGGTACCTTGGCGGCTCGGGCACCTTCATCCTTGGCCCCTCTCGTATAGTAGCACTCCCTGCCACAGCCGCCTTGCATAGGTTGACGTCCGATTGCAAGGACTCAACCTGCTCCCGGATGGCTTGGAGCTGCCTCATCAGCGTGTCCTTGAGCTGACCCATCTCGTTGCGCATGGCATCCGCAACTTGGTTGACAAGAAGTTGAGTCTCGTCCTTGGCTTCCACAATGCCGAGCTCAAGGTCATGGACGCGGCTATCGATTTGCTCGATATCCGTAGTGACGCTAGCCAACGTCCCATTGAAGAACTCAACCTTCTGTTCCATCTCCCCGACGCTGTCCTGGAGATCGCCCACGGTCAGCTCCACCTTGGCCATACGATCCTCAAGCATGCTGGTCCGACTAGTCTTTCTTCCAGTCTCCTCGACCACGGACCCTCCAACAGCACTCTCTTTGTTTCCCGACATGATCAGATTGCTCCGCACCTAATCTTCGTACACACAACAGCTAGCACAACGCAACTTCAGCAAGACCGCCCCTACGATCGTCGCTGCTCTGATACCACGTGTCACGTGCTGACCTTTTTCCCTTGGCTGACACGCTGCCCACTAGTGTCACACTCCCGTCGGACTAACTAGTCAAGGCACTTCGATGCTTGGCTAATGCTAAGTGATGCTACGAAAGCTTAAGTGAGGAAAATGCTAAGGCACAAGTGTTTAGGCTTTTTGAAAGAATGCTTTGTATTGCTTGAGAGAGTTGTACAAGTGTTTCATTCTCTACAAATGAATGCCAAGGCCTATTTATAGGCCCTTAAAGTCCTAGAGGCTTCTAGCCTAGAACCTTCCACAATCCTCCATCAAAGGAGTATTCTCTATGCTTCTAGAAAGTTCCCACCTCCAAAGGAACTAGAAATTACAAGGAGGCTTCTAGAAAATACTACACAAATCTATACAAGGGTGTTCTAGACTCATCCATGCTAGAACACTCTAGAGAAAGCAAATTTAGAATGTCCAAGAGCACTCTAGAACCTTCCGGAGGCATCTAGAGAAAGCTATGCTAGATGGCTCGTGACAGAGGGCAGGGTGTGAGGGAGAGCGCAAGGGAGAGCCCAACACCGCTCATCCTTCTTGAGATGGACGGTAATGCACATCTCAAGGAGAGTGAATGGTGTTGGGCCCTCCATTGCGCTCTCCCTCGCTCCCTGGACGTACTCGTTTAATATTGCTCGTGTGTGTGAACCATTCATGCAACAAAAACAAGTACTGCACGCTTGAAGACAGCACAAAACATTCCCCTTGAAAGAAGTAAATAATAGCTCCAGAAAGACTCAGTTGCAGCTAGTAGGTGATCATCATAGTGTGAAAGTTCAGACTTTCCTGGTTGTTGCTTCTTGTAAAAAAATTTCATCAAATGGTATTATGATATTCTTATATAATCCAAAAGGCACTTATTATGTCTTCAAAAGTGAGTCAACTAGATAATAATCCTTGTGATTTCCATAAAGATTCTCCAGGAAACTACTTTTTTTTTTTTTAAATTTCTTTCTTTCTTTCTAACTTGTAATTTGGGTGGGAATTTTTTATAAGATTGATTTGTCATGAAACTTCCTGTGCATGCACCATGTTCTGATTAAAGTCATTTAAAGTTGTTTTTTTACTCAAAAGATTTCATGGCCGGGATGCCAGGCAAAGTTCAACGAGTAATTCTTACTGGCCTGAGTCCAGCTACCTAGTTGACTGCCTGGGAGTAAGTGTTTAAAGGGGAGCAAAAGTGTACATTTGCCCCCTCCCCCCCCCCCCCCCCCCCGACAGCAACCTCGCTCCCTTTCCCAAACCAGCTAAAATTGGGGAAGTTCAACATATTAAGAATTAAGCCGTATCAGCGCCTTTCAAGAGGAGCGGAGCTAGGATTTTCTTTTGGTGAGGTAATTCGTAGAACCGATCTAGGAAGCAATATTAAGGTAACAGTTAAAATACTCTAGAAACAACTGAAACTCGAACAGTCATTACTCTAACACTTCTCTATTTTTATTTTTTTTACCCAACGGGGATTTGATCTTAGTTAAATTGAATACTCTGCTCCACATTGTCATGATGCTTGGAGCTCATTCATGTAAACTGAAAGAAAGAAAGAAACAAAAAGGTTTGAGTGTTTAGTAGACTTTCTGATGTTACTTTTTATTAAGTTGGTTACAAAAGTTGGTTATGGAACACGAGAAGGAGGTTACAAAAGTTGGTTATAGAACACAATGTTAGAATTCTTATGATTGCAGAGCCTATGATTGATGCTAGCAAATACATGGAGATTGGGAACAAAGTCAAACTGGGAGGTTTTGCATCTAATGACAGTGTTGGTGGCAAGATTTGGATTCTGTGGGATACATCTCTTGTTTTTTCGGTGATGGACATGTCGGACCAGATTATTCATTGCCAGGCTGTCGCTGCGGACTCGTATGGGATTGGCCGGTCTGTCCACTGATTCCTGCGGTCTACGCTGTGGCCTGGATTGCAGGCAGTTGACTCAGATCTGGCAGTTTGGGTTCAACCTGGTGCTGACATGGGGGCTGAGCTAGGTAGCATGCAGCGGCTTGACTTGCGGAGGTGGACTGATGCTGAGTGCTGTCTAGTGACGGTATGCGGCCTGCTGAGATGATGTTGTGAAATCACGGCTGCGACACATCTAATCAGGGGCAGATGCTGTTTAGGCAGAGCACTCTGTCACAAAACAGAGTTGCTCTGTTCTGCGCTGCGCTGCTGTTGCGGATGCTGCTGCTGCGTTGAGGGCTGAGTTGCTGCTGATGATGCTGCGTTGCTGCTGCTGCTGCTGCGCTGAGTTGCTGCTGCTGGCTGCTGAGATGATGCTGATGCTGATGCTGCTGCTGCGTTGCTGCTGAGATGATGTTGTTGCTACGCTGAGTTGCTGCTGATGCTGGTTTTGCTGCTGCTGGGTCGTCTGCTGTCTGTCACAGTGTTGGTTGGAGCGTGTGTATGCTGGTTGTTTTGGGCAGTCTGGGGTACACTCGGGTCGCAGAAACGCGCGTGTGCTGCGTTTTCTATGGATGAGAGCTTGCTGGTGCTGTTCGGGTTGCTGGAAACTGACAGTGAGCTGATTTCAGTTAACTGCTTTAAGTTTGTATTGTTTTTTCATTGTTTCTAGCTTTTGCTTTGGCTTTCATACGGGTAACGTCGTAATGTACCCCCGTAGCATTTGTAAGTCATTTTTTTGATAAGTAATTAAGGTTTGGCATTCCATAGTTGCCCCTCCCCACTGAAGGTTAATTTAAAAAAATAATAATAAATAAATAAAAATTGGCTTTGTCAGTGTTCGGAAGAGAAAACTACCAGGACGTTAAATTGTAGACATACTTCTTTAAGCAGTCTTGCTTTTTGAGAACTTAAGATCTATCGAGAATGATTCTCACTTTAATTCCCAAAAAACATGCTAAACATGTAGATAACTATTCACTTTCACATGGATTCAACTCATTCTGATATTTATAGCTTGATATATATATGAATTCTAGAATGCCAAATATGATGTCGACAGTGATTTCATCCATTCATCCTTATGCAGTAGCAATACATCAGCCCAATGTTTTGAGTTTGATTGAAATGATATATCCCACTATGGATGGCATTGTTCATTCCAATGACACAAGAGTTTGTTCCAATGTCACACTCCACTTCCACTGTGGGTTCATCTTTTGTAGTAGCTATTGACTTAATATATCTCTAATTATGTTTCCCACTCATGTAAGCCCACAATTATACCTTGTTAAGATCTAAAACAGAAATGACTCTGAAGAATTCTCTATTACATTTCATTGTAAAGGTGTACATGAAGAGGCACTTATATATAGTCTTTTGATTAACAAACTAACAAACTTGTTAACCGTATTACTAACAATGTTGACTAGCTTATCATACTAACAAACTAGCTAATAGTATTGACTAGCTGTTTGTGTTTGTTTACATTAACATCCTTCCTCAAACTGAGTGTGGATCTATCAACAACACCCAGTTGGCACGCAGTAACAGAAATCTAGAAACTCCAAGTGCTTTGGTCAAAATATCAGCAATCTGATCTAAAGCAGAAATGTGAAGAACATGAAGTAGTTTACGAGCAACTTTCTCACGTACAAAGAATACATCCAACTCAATGTGCTTTGTTCTGGCATGAAGAACAGAATTGGCACTCAATTAGACTGTGTTTTTATTATCACACCAAACTGTAGGAGGCGCACAAGGAAGCTTAAGTTCAGAGAATAGTGAATGAAGCCAAAAAAGCTCTGCTGTAACTGAGGCCAGACTCCTATACTCTGCCTCAGTACTGCTTCTAGAGATAACACTTTGTTTCTTTGAAGACCAGGAAATGAGATTAGTTCCTAAGTAAACACAATACCCTGAGGTAGATCTTCTGTCATTGGGGTCAGATGCCCAATCAGCATTACAAAACCTAGTCAATTTAAACGAGGGAGTAGGAGCAAGCTGAAGTCCAAAATTGGATGTGGCTTGAAGATACCTCAAAATCCTTTTTACTACTCGCCAATGAGATTCCAGGGGAGCTTGCATGAACTGACACACTCGATTTACAGAATATGAAAGTTCTGGTCTTGTGATAGTTACATATTGCAATGCACCCACAATACTTCTATACAAGTGTACATCTTGAACAGGATCACTGCCCTTTGCAAATAACTTCTCACCACCACTCATGGGTGTAGGCAAACCTTTGGCAAACTGCATCTTAGCACGGCATAGAAGATCCTGAATATACTTTGTCTGATATAGAAACATTCCATTTTCAAAGTGTTGAACTTGGATGCCAAGAAAGTAATTAACAAGGCCTAGATCTTTCAATGAAAACTGAGCATTAAGCTGTTGAATTAACTGAGTTACATCAGATGAGTTTGCACCAGTAACTAGGATATCATCCACATAGACTAGAAGAAAGATGTGAGAAGGAGCATGTCTAATGAATAGAGAAGAGTCTGACTTAGCAGAAATAAAGCCAAACTGAAATAGAGTATGTTGAAGTTTATCAAACCATGCTCGTGGCGCTTGTTTCAAACCATATAACGCCTTGACAAGTTTGCACACAGCTCTGGGTCGTGATGGATCAACAAATCCAGGAGGTCGTTTTATATTTATGTACGGTGCCATCAGAATTCTCCTTAACTTTGAATATCCACTTACAGCCAACGACTGATCTTTGTGAAGGAAGGTCTACTAGTGACCATGTGTTATTTCCAATCAATGCTAGATATTCAGCTTGCATAGCCTCACACCAATGAGGTGTGTCTAGAGCTTCATTCAAACTCGATGGTTCAGCAGATGCCATATACACTTTAGGTTTATAGATACCATCTTTGGACCTAGTTACCATTGGATGACTAGGATTAGGAGTAGAGACATCATGTAGACCTTGTTGCTGATGAGTATTCTGAACATGGTTCTGACCATTATGTTGACCATTTGTCTGAGAATTAGTAAGATCTCTGTACTGACCACCAGTAAGATCAGTACGTATTGTCCCCAGTATGACCAGTTAAATGCCCATCAGGAAGACCATTTTGCTGAAGAATATGTTGATCACGATTTTGCTGACCAGTATGCTGAGCATCAGACAGGCCTCTGTGCTGACCACCAGTAAATCCAGGAGACATTGCATTGTCACCAGTATGACTATTTGGGGAACCATTAGTTTGACCATTAGTCTCACATATAGGATCACTACTAATAGTATTCATAGGACCACCAGAAGACACTCTAGATATACTTGCAAGAGTAGAAGCAGGGGAAGAGATAAGAGGTAATGAGGACTGAAACTGTTGTTTTGAATATGGGAAAAATAGTTCATTGAAGATGACATCTCTGGAAATAAAGACCCTACCAGTTGGAGACAAACACTTATATCCTTTGTGTTGTAGGCTATACCCAAAAAAAGTGCACTCCACTGACCTGAATTGAAGCTTGTGTGCATTGTAAGGTCTTGTGTTTGGAAAGCAAGAACAACCAAAAACTTTTAGACAGGTATAATCAAAAAGCTTTTTATATAACATCTCGAATGAAGATAATCCATTTAACACAGTAGAAGGGACTCGATTGAGTAGGTAAATTGACGTACGAACAGCCTCATCCCAAAATTTCATAGGAAGAGAGGCATGAGCAATAAGGGTTAACGCAGACTCAATGATGCGTCTGTGTTTTCTCTCAGCAATGCCATTTTGTTGATGAGTGGTAGGACATGCCAACCTATGACTGATGTCATGGTGAGATAGAAAAGTTGAGAAAGATCTATACTCACCTCCCCAATCAGACTGAATACATTTGATTGGGAGACCAAATTCTAATTCAACTTGAGACTTAAACTTGATAAAAGTAGAATAAGCATCAGACTTGTTTCTTAAAAAGTATACCCAAGTAAACCGACTAAAAGCATCGATGAAATGAAGGTAATATCGATAACCATTGGAAGATATAGTGGAAGCAGGACCCCAAAAATCAGTATGTATAAGTTCTAATGGCTTATTGAATACAGTAAAAGAAGACGAAAATGGAAACTTGTGTATCTTTCCTAAACAGCATGAAGTACACAGTTCTTTATTTTTGTGAGAAACAGAAATGTTACACTTAGCAAGTAACTTTTGCACAAGTGAAAAAGAAGGATGCCCAAGGCGAGCATGCTAGAAATGCAACAAAGAAGAAGAAGAATCAGATGTGATTGTTTGAACTGAATGTGATGAAGTATCACCAGTAGAACTTGAACTTGAAGAAGACATCGCACTGCAAGAACTTGAAGATGACACTGTATTACAAGAACTGGAAGAAGACACTGGATTGCGGGTATCAAGTGTCATAGATGGGAAAGCATAAAGACCTTTGTTAAGCCTCCCTTCCAAGAGGACTAGTCTGGTGTCCTGGTCCTTAACAAAACAGAAGTTAGGATGAATTCAAAAAAGACTCTATTATCTCTAGCAAATCTTGAAACACTAAGTAGGTTTTTAGTTAATTTTGGTACTTGAAGTATGTTTTTGAGAAGCAGTGGTCTAGAGGAAATTGAAGAGTGTAAAAGAGACTGACCAACATTTTGTATTTGTAGAGACGATCCATCGCCAACATGTATTTGTTCATTACCCTGATATGGCATTGATGTTGACAAATTATGAGCAAACGGTGTGCAATGATCAGTTGCTTCAGAATCCGGATACCATCTATGATCTACTAATGAAGATACACCATGTGATTGCAGTGGCAACTGAGATGCAGAACCCCAAGAATGAGGAATATGCTGACCATAAGCAGATGGGCAAGCTTGACTGGAAACAGAATAAGCTTGGCTGGTAAGGAGCTGAACTTGTCTGAGAGGGTGTACTGGATGGTGAGTTCCAGTAGTTTGACACATTTGTATCAAACCTGTGATAACACTTTATAGCTAAATGGCCTAGCATACCACAGATTTGGCATTGTGGTTTATTTCCAGACTGATAACTAGCCTGATAACCAGATTGCTTAAAACCTCTCCCAGAACCAAACCTTCCTCCTCCTCTTGATGGAAACCTTGCTCCTCTAGATGAATTGGAGACAAACGATCTTGGTGATGGCCTGCATGAAGTCTGAGCAACATTTATAGAGCTAGAAATGTCAAGATCCTTCAAATATCTTTCAATCCTTGTCTCTTGAGCTAGTAACAAGGATTCAACTTCTGCAATGCTATAGACATCAGATCTGGAACTGCCTGAGATTATAAAAGTGTCATATATGCTTGTGGTAATCCATCAAAGATTGCATTGATATGATCTCTTGATGAAAGTGGATATCTTACGGAAGCTAGTTGATCTATGATGGATTTCAATTTTAGTAGATAATCATTGATTGAAATATCTCTTTTTTTGAAATTCTTCAACTGAGTTCTGAACTGGGAGACTTTGGCTATGGTTTGAGAGTTGAAGTAAGTTTCAAGAGTTTGCCAAACCTGTTCAGAAGTGTCACAGCCAACTAATCTTGTGAGCAAAGGTTGAGTCATAGAAGAAAGAAGTCATGAAAACAACAGTTGATCTTGTTGTTCCCAATTGATGAACTCGGTGTTGATAAATCCATTTTCCTGATCTTCAGCCGATAGAAACCTTGGTGGAAATGAATCCTTTTCGATGAATCTCTGAAGTTTATGACCTTTGATTGTGGCCAACACTTGCTGCTTCCACAACAAATAGTTGTGTTCATCAAGTTTTACACATAGAACATGAGTAAACACAACTGGTTTGGACTCTGTCATTCTTGGATTTGCAAGTGAGGCAACACTAGAAGATGAAGTTGAATCTGCCATTGATATTACTACGGAAGGTTGAAATCATCAATGATGAAGACGATTGAAAAGAAAGAGCATGTTTAACTTCTAAAGAAAATAGAAAACCAAATGACTCTGTCATGGCTTTGATACCATGTGAAGATCTGAAACAGAAATGACTCTGAAGAATTCTCTATTACATTTCATTGTAAAGGTGTACATGAAGAGACACTTATATATAGCCTTCTGATTAACAAACTAACAAACTTGTTAACCGTATTACTAACAATGTTGACTAGCTTATCATACTAACAAACTAGCTAACAGTATTGACTAGCTGTTTGTGTTTGTTTACATTAACATCCTCCCCCAAACTGAGTGTGGATCTATCAACAACACCCAGTTGGCACGCAGTAACAGAAACCTAGAAACTCCAAGTGCTTTGGTCAAAATATCAGCAATCTGATCTGAAGCAGAAATGTGAAGAATATGAAGTAGTTTACGAGCAACTTTCTCACATACAAAGAATATATCCAACTCAATGTGCTTTGTTCTGGCATGAAGAACAGGATTGACACTCAATTAGATTGTTCTTTTATTATCACACCAAACTGTAGGAGGCGCACAAGGAAGCTTAAATTCAGAGAATAGTGAATGAAGCCAGGAAAGCTCTGTTGTAACTGAGGCCAGACTCATATACTCTGCCTCAGTAATGCTCCTGGAGATAACACTTTGTTTCTTTGAAGACTAGGAGATGAGATTAGTTCCTAAGTAAACACAATACCCTGAGGTAGATCTTCTGTCATTGGGGTCAGATGTCCAATCAGCATCACAAAACCCAGTCAATTTAAACGAGGGAGTAGGAGCAAACTGAAGTCCAAAATTGGATGTGGCCTGAAGATACCTCAAAATCCTTTTTACTTCTCGCTAATGAGATTCCAGGGGAGCTTGCATGAACTGACACACTCGATTTACAGAATATGCAAGTTCTGGTCTTGTGATAGTTACATATTGCAATGCACCCACAATACTTCTATACAAGTGTACATCTTGAACATGATCACTGCCCTTTGCAAATAACTTCTCACCACCACTCATGGGTGTAGGCAAACCTTTGGCAAACTGAATCTTAGCAAGGCAGAGAAGATCCTGAATATACTTTGTCTGAGATAGAAACATTCCATTTTCAAAGTGTTGAACTTGGATGCCAAGAAAGTAATTAACAAGACCTAGATCTTTAAATGAAAACTGAGCATTAAGCTGTTGAATTAACTGAGTTACATTAGACGAGTTTGAACCAGTAACTAGGATATCATCCACATAGACTAGAAGAAAGATGTGAGAAGGAGCATGTCTAATGAATAGAGAAGAGTCTGACTTAGCAGAAATAAAGCCAAACTGAAATAGAGTATGTTGAAGTTTATCAAACCATGCTCGAGGCGCTTGTTTCAAACCATATAACGCCTTAACAAGTTTGCACACAGCTCTGGGTTGCGATGGATCAACAAATCCAAGAGGTCGCTTTATATTTATGGACGGTGCCATCTGAATTCTCCTTAACTTTGAATATCCACTTACAGCCAACGACTGATCTTTGTGAAGGAAGGTCTACTAGTGACCATGTGTTATTTCCGATCAATGCTAGAAATTCAGCTTGCATAGCCTCACACCAATGAGGTGTGTCCAAAGCTTCATTCAAACTCGATGGTTCAGCAGATGCCATATACACTTTAGGTTTATAGATACCATCTTTGGACCTAGTTACCATTGGATGACTAGGATTAGGAGTAGAGACATCATGTAGACCTTGTTGCTGATGAGTATTTTGAACATTGTTCTGACCATTATGTTGACCATTTGTCTGAGCATTAGTAAGACCTTTGTACTGACCACTAGTAAGATCAGTATTGTCACCAGTATGACCAGTTAAATGCCCATCAGGAAGACCATTTTGCTGAAGAATATGCTGATCACAATTTTCCTGACCAGTATGCTGAGCATCAGACATGCCTCTATGCTGACCACCAGTAAATCCAGGAGACATTGCATTGTCACCAGTATGGCTATTTGGGGAACCAGTAGTTTGACCATTAGTCTCACATATAGGATCACTACTAATAGTATTCATAGGACCACCAGTAGACACTCTAGATATACTTGCAGGAGTAGAAATAGGGGAAAAGAGAAGAGGTAATGAGGACTGAGACTGCTGTTTAGAATATGGGAAAAAGAGTTCATTGAAGATGACATCTCTGGAAATAAAGACCCTACCAGTTGGAGACAAACACTTATATCCTTTGTGTTGTAGGCTATACCCAAGAAAAGTGCACTCCACTGACCTGAATTGAAGCTTGTGTTCATTGTAATGTCTTGTGTTTGGAAAACAAGAACAACCAAAAACTTTTAGACAGGTATAATCAAGAAGCTTTTTATATAACTTCTCGAATGGAGATAATCCATTCAACACAGTTGAAGGGACTCGAGTGAGTAGGTAAACTGACGTACGAACAGCATCATCCCAAAATTTCATAGGAAGAGAGGCATGAGCAATAAGGCTTAACGCAGACTCAATGATGTGTTTGTGTTTTCTATCAGCAATTCCATTTTGTCGATGAGTGGTAGGACATGCCAACCTATGACTGATGCCATGCTGAGATAAAAAAGTCGAGAAAGATCTATACTCACCATTCTTCCGGACAACTCTGGTTTATGCCAACCTATGACTGATGTGTCTATGTCTGTGTTTTCTCTCAGCAATTTCACCATTCTTCCGGACAACTCTGGTTTATGCAGTACCGACCGAAGTGGGTGTTCGATCATGACAGTGATTAGGTGGACTTGGAAGTATGGTCGCAATTTTTTGGAAGATACAACCAGGGGCGAATGCTAGTTTCTCCAAAGATGGACAGCATAAAATTTATGGTCTATTATTAAGGACCTTTTTGAGCTTTAATGACCGAGCTTACCTTTTTGGACTTCTGGGATCAGACCCGTTATCCATGTTGAGATTGAAGTGCTCGTTCCTCGAAGATAATCTTTGCCACGTATACGGCCGTGATTAGAGGATTATTTATCAACATAAATTAACTTATAAAATTTTATTAATTCTTCCCATAAGGAAAATTCTCATTGAAACTTTGTCAACATATTCAACAAATGCCTAGAGCTTAAATAAAAGTTTTAATGTATTTCGTCATGATTGGACCTAGAAAGGCTAAGGATATGTATTTCTCCCTAGAAGCTGAAAACTTTGAAGCTACTAGAACTAGTGTACTAGCCGTGTTGTTAGCACGACCATACACTTTTCACATAGTACGGCACGGATACAATATCATACCTTATTATGTTTTTTGTTATATTAATCCATGAATGAATGGTTGCAAATTATCAGTATCCAAACATGGGCGGATCTATGTGTCAGGTAAGGGGGCAATTGCCCCCTTATCTTTTTACATCTTTTTCCTAAGTTACTCATATTTTTTACATTGTCCTCCTTTAAAATTTTATGTTCCCCCCTTTATGAAATCTTGACTTCTAACTCCACTAAAAATTAAAAACAACAAATATTTTTTTTAAACTCCACCGTCACCAATCTCAATCCCACTCAATCTCTCTATATTTTTAATAAATTTTTTTTAAAATTCCCACCCTCTCTCTTTTTTTTTTTTTTTTCAGCACTTCTAGGTGGCCTGGGAAACCAGCCTGGGGGGCGAAAATACAATTTTCCCCCCTCTTTAATCACCTTTTTGGGGTGTGTTTAAAGAGGGGGGCAAAATTGTATTTTCGCCCCCAGGCTGAGAAACTAGGCTAGTTTCCCAGGTCACCTAGAATTTCTGCTTTTTTAAATCTCTCTCTTAATTCCTACTAACTCATTTTAATCCATTCACCCCCTACACACGTTGAAAACAACAAAGAAACCTGAAGAGAGGTACCATACATGGTGGGTTTGCTTCCCATGTGATCATATTCATATTAAAAATTTTAATTGGGTTGGAGACCAGCCGAGGAAATTACATCATCATTGGTTTTCGTTTGTTTAGTTTAAAAAAGAAAGAAAAGAAAGAATTAGGATTATCTTACCTCAGACTCACACGATGGTCGTAGGTAGATTCAGCTAAAGCTGTTGTTTGTATGCTTGAGCTAGCCCAAAAAGAGAAGCTCTCTCTCTCTCTCTCTCTACACACATATATTTCCCTTTCGAGAAGACAAACAGGAATAAGAAGACAAAAGAGAGTGGATTGGTTGTGTAAGTGTTATCCTCTGAGGCTCTGACTCAGGAGTGAGTTTCAAAGAAGAGGAGACAGACTGACAGATAAAGCAGAAGGAGAAGAGGAAGGTGGATTCCAAAAATAAAACTGTTGTCCGATAAATTCACTTGAATCCATCATGTCCAGTTAAGCTACTGCTGCTACTACTCCTTAGACTTGGACTATATCGTCTTGCTACTTCAAAGCCAGAAAGAAAGCCAGAGGTCTGCTTCTCGCCAACTCTTATCTTATACCACTATGCTTGCTTCTATTTTCTTCAAGTAAAAAATGGAAGCTCTTTAGCTAACTGCAATTGAATTAATCATGTCATGTATATTGTTTGTATGGTTGAATTAATCATCATTTTTTCACAATCACACCATGTCACCCTGATTGCAAAATATGATTGTAAAAATCCAATTTTTTAGTATTTCGTAAATAGTTATGTAGTTGTCCCCCTTTATCTGCAATCCCGCCCCTGTATCCAAGTTGATGTTGATGAAGAATATATTCCTAAATTGCTTAGAGAAAACGAGTGCTAAGACCAATTTTAAAAGAGTTTCTTTCAATTGAAAATTGCCCCTTAGTCCAAACAATGGGGTAGGACAATCAAAACCTTATCTCAAACCTCCTCACCACCACAAAAGTGTGCTTATGTGAAGTTGCTGTGAAAGCTAGTGCCAAGAACAATGTTTTATTCGTAGTGTGAGCCTAGTTAAAGATGCAAACTTTATTTATATAACAGAAAATTTTCACAGTAACACATAGGTGCATGCAAGACATGTGCATAGCACTAATAACAGAGTAACACTTATCGAACTTCATATTTTAAGAGCTAAACATGAAAAACTAATTCTCTAAACCAACTATGGTTCAACATTCAATACAAGCTAAGGTTTACTTGAGGCCTCTTGACAGGTTCATTCAAATCTATTTGGTCATACCTCCTGGTACCATTGGCGCAGCTGAAGCCCTTGCAAGATTTTGCCTTTCCATGTTACCATGCCACCCTACACGCAGCAAGTTTTTATTAATGAATGCTATATCTTAATTACACAAAATCACATAATGTTACTGTCAATGATATTAAGATGCATATTGTAAAGTACCTATTGACATGTCGAATCCTTTGTTCTCGAGTTCTCTGTATTCTTGACATAATGCACATCTCTCGCACCAACAATGAAGACAAAAATCTGACCAAGAACCTCCCTCCAAGGAATATGATTCTCTTATTTTGGTTCGATAAAAACATGACAATAAACATGGCATTGACCACCCAGTGAGGTACAGTAATACTGCATAAATTGATCCGGTGACGGCACATGCTGTTGTTTTCATGCATCCATTGCCACAAAACATGAAAATCATCAGAATTTGATCTCATCCCAAACTTGTCAATCACTACACCAAATTTGCATTTTTGTAACAACTCCCAAAATAATATCACTTTTGAGCTTTAACAGTCGGTCAAACAATTTCAAGTAAAAAATAATGAAAAACTTTTTCATAGAAAAAGTGATATAATAAATTGTTCACCATGAATAGTATTAATAAATAATGAATAAATTATTGTATCACTTTATTTGTGAAAATATGTAAAATTATTTGGTGAACTGTTACAACTCAAAAGTTATATTATTTTGAGAATTGTTATAAAAATGTCAATTTGGTGCAGTGAATGATACAAAACTAACGAAAATTATGTGTATCATAGCTAAAATCATGATCATAAAAATGGTAAGTAAAATTACAAGGAGATCCTTTATCCACAATATCAGCAATCCGACCGAAAGTAACACAAGGGCACCACCATGTTAAGCAACCTGTAATGTAAGACATCGATTACTACTAAAAATATAAAGAAGATCAGGAAGATTAATAGAAAGAACTAAATAAAATGTACTCACAAGTGCTGCAATCCGAGAAACAGTCGAATAGCCCAGTCGACCAATCAACTACTGGAGATTGGGATTGGACTCCAAAGGTGTTCTTGTTGTTTGTTTGGGGAGTGCCCATGCTTGATGCTTGAACGGAGATGAGGGTAGAGACTAGTAGAGGAGTTTGAAAACAATTTGAAGCTTGATTTAGCATAGGCCATCTTATATTAAGTTCCAGTGGACTTGTATGTTGACTCAACACATCACTTGGGGCCTTCCATTGTCCATAAGGCAATTACTGTCTCCCACTACCAATTTCTTTTTCTCATGCTATTCTACTCTTTTACATCACTTATTTATTTTCTCACATCACCTATATAAATAAAATCTTCATTTTTTTTTCTTCTTATTATTCAAATTTACAATGGTTCATCCTTTCCTCTCCCATTCGAAATCTCTCCCCACACTCAAATTTCATCACTCTCTCTTGAAAATTCTCAAAACCCCCTTAGAGTTGAAATTCTTGAACCTAAATTCAATAAATATACATAACTTAACATAACAGACAAAACCAAAAAACAAAAAATAGAGTAACTTTCGAACCAATTTAAACCCTCAATTGATACTGATTCTGAAGCTCATCAAAACACGAAAATCCAAAATCCAAATCAATAAAGTATTATTTTTTCACGTGTATTATTTGTTTTCTTACACAAATATAAAGAGGCACCATTTAAAGAGTTCACCTGAGGCGTCCAAAATCTCTAGGACTGGTGGTCGATGGTGTAGCGGGCATAGCTGAACCAGGTATTGTTTCTTGTTTAATATCGCTTGTGTATGTGTGTCCATTTATGCAACAAAAACAAAAGTATTGCATGAAGGCACCACAAAACATACCCCTTGAAAGAAGTAAACAATGAAGACTAACTTTGAGCCTTTAAATCATGGGAGTTCAATTCATAGCACAAGAAAAACTCAATTTTATTGAGACTACGAATCCACTCAACTCATTCCGTAAATTTGACCTTAATATATGCTATATATGTCATCTTTATCAAACTTAAGCTTTTAAACAAGTTGACAATTAAACATGGTATCAGAGCTTTAATTCGAAATGGTCGAAAGTTCGATTATCGCTCAAAACAATTGTTGAGATATTTTTTTAATTATACATTAAAATGAGTATTAAGACTAAAAATCCGCTCCACCCATTTTGTATACTCCAATTTATAGCTTAAACTTTTAGAAAAATTGTCAATTTAACAAATTGTAACTGCTGGGTATTCATAGTCTGAATGCTACCTTTGACATTCTTATATAAGTCCAAAAAGGCACTTGTCTTTAAAAGTGAATCCACTAGATAATAATTGATTTCTATTGCTTTCTAACTTTTAATATGCGCTTTTCTTTTGCAGTTTACTTTATACATGTTTATCCACTAGGACAATTGTTTGCGGAACAATGCCACATGTTTGGTGTTGCAACATTTAAAACAAATTTTAAATCAAATCATTTCATCCCATTATCTCATCATCCCATCTCATCCATCGTCTCATTATCCCATCATTTCTTCGCATCATTTCTATTATTGTTGAACCCGTCTAATTGTAGAGGAAGACAGCGAGAAAACCAGTGAGGAACCCCATAGGGGGGAGAGAGCCGTTCATCTCCTCCGAAATGCGCACTTGAATTTTCAACGTACAGATTTCGAATGTTTAAGCGCGCATCTCGAAAAAATGAACGGTTCTCACCCCCCTCTGTGGGATCCCTCGCTGGTTCCCTCGACAATTAGAATTTTTCATTATTGTTTGTTTTTAACCCTTGCGGTTTTTTTTTTCAAATTTTGCCACGTCATTAACTTGCAATGTGCCTTATACCATTTACGCATGAAACTCACAGTTTAAACCAGGTAGCGTTAAATTATTGTTTATTGTTTGATAGCTATAGTACATGTATGAAAAAAATTTCAAATCTTATTATTATTATTATCAGTATGTTCAAATAAAATTCATTTAGCAATGATGGACATTGTTTAGATAATAATAATATTTGAGAAATATTAGAAAGATAATGGTGACCAGGGAAATAAGTGAAAATATATAAGTAATATTTATTTTGAAGGTAAGTGATGCAATCAATTTTCAATCAATTTTCTCTCAATGCTGAACTTTAAACTATTGATCTATCTGCGAACGGCGTAATGTTGTAAACATAGCCTTTAAAAAAAAATACATAGAATTTATAGCTTATCAAATTTATGTCTCATTTACAGGCTCATGTCTTATTTATAGTGCAGGAGTTCTGATTCGATCAAACCATTGGTAGCGTAATTTAAGGAAGAAGATCTGAAAATCCATTACTAATTAAGATTGTGTTGTAAAGGAAAATTTTCTATTATACTTGTGTTCTTATATACGCGGGAGATACTTTTCAGTGTTGTCCATAGATAGAAGTTTTCATGTGCTTCATAGTTAGAAGCGAAGTGCTGATGTCTTGTCTGTCCGAAGCTGATCTCCGAGATAGTTGTCTTAATAAAGCTTACATGTATTGGGGATAGCTGTAAAACGTGTGGATATAACAGGTTGTAATAATGATTTGGGTCCGTCTGACAGACTGCATTGTACAGGCTTGAAACCACTTGGGCCGAATCAGTGTTGGACTGACGCTTAGGCTTATTATTTCTCGAGATCATCATGACACATATACAGTATAGAAGAAAGATCGTTTTGATGTATCATCGATGAGTAATAACTAGTATAAAAGAAAACGAGAACTTAGGAAGGAAAGAAACAATTCGATTAGAACCTGTCTAACTGTCGAGGAAAGGGGCGAGGAAACCAGCAAGGGGAGGGTGTGACCATTCACCCCCCTTAAGATTCGCGCTTCTGCGCATCTCTAAGATATAAGCGCGCATCTCAAGGAGAATGAGCGGTCACACCATCCTCCCTCGCTGGTTTCCTCGCCATTTAGAATTTCTGATTCGATTATGATCACTTTGCAGTACTTCTCGAATACAAGTAAACGGCGTTGGTAGAGGAACTATGCAAATAATTATGTTGCTTGTTGACAGAGAAACTATCCAGAAAGCTTAATTAGATAAACTATGCAATAGGTATACTAAGACAATTTTCAATGGGTTCCTTACATTTATCATATAACTTGTATGCTGGTGAAAATTTTGTGTGTACAGTGAACATATATAACATGGCAATCTTAAAATACCGTAAACTTTAATGTAATGCATATAAGTTTTTTCTGTGTTCGAAGGGATCACCCTTAAGGACCTTATAAATTGTCTCCCACAATAGACCCAAAAGATGATCAAATGTCGTTGCCATAGTAATGAAGACCCAAAGAACAATTCAAATTAGCCCTTCTTTGGCTCTAATTGAGAAGGATAGGTGATGGATGTGAGTTTTTAGCCCGCTATGTTTGAGTAAGTTTAGCCAACCATTCTCTTTAAAATACAATTACAAACACTATCTATAGAAAGTGTAGAAGTGTAAAAAAATCCAAAAATATGCTAGCAAACATGGCTAGATAGAATTGTTGGTGTTCTTAACATTTATATTTTCGTCAAAGATGTGTTCATTAATTGTCGTACACAACAAACCCAAATGATGATTGCAGGCAAATGCATGTAGGAACAATAAACATCATTGTTTATACTAATCAAGTACTTCATGGGAAAAGATAAAATTAGCTATCACTACAAAAAAAAAAAAAAAAAAACCATTAGGGACGTAGTCAAAATTGTCGCTATAGACAATATTTCGTCATCGTAAATATTGGGTGAAAAGTTGTCGCCACAGCTCTGTTTCGCAAACGTTTGTGCGACGAAAATAAATCTTCGTCGCTACAGAATCCTTTTGCGTGACGACACCAAAGATCGTTGCGAAAGGGTGCATCGCGTAATACTATTTTGCGCGATGCTAATTTCGTCGCAAGAAATAGAATGGTTCTTCGTGCAAAATATACTTACACGATTAACCATTTCGTCTCATTAAACTTTGTCGGCATAACTCAATTGTGACGATCCCTTTCGTCGCGTTAGACTTTGTCGGCTTAACTCAATGGTGACGAATCTTTCATCGCACAAGATATTCTTTACGCGACAACAATATTCATCACTCTAATATTGTTACACAAGTTCTTTCGATCCAAACACGCTTGATCTATTCTTACGCGACGAAAATTTTTGTCGCTTAAAATTCGATTTAATAATTTTGAAATATTTTAATTCAAATATTTATTTTAATTAAATTTGAAATATTTATTAATTGAATCGTCTCACGCATAGAGGGGTTTTGCTAATTTAGTTAAATACTATTAACTTAACAAATTAATAATGTAAAATCGTACTATATCCATTACAAATTAAAAATTTTAAACCGTACTGTATCAGTTACAAATTAAAAAAACAAATCAGTACATTTTTAGGGATATGGTGGCTGATGGTTTGTCGACAGTAGCAGAAAGCTCGACAAATTAATCTCCGACTGCTGGAGAGCCCCTAATAACATACTCCACCTAATTGCCTCTTGTGCTTATCGTTCCCTTTCCCGAGCCTCCCTATCCGCCTCACACCTTTTGGCAACATTTAACTCATTATGTAATTCCTCCACTTTCGACTGTAATGATGAAACGGTTCCGACTGACCGCTGCGAAGCTGAAGATGAGGTGTTGACCTCACGAACTTTAGCTTTCCCCATCCCCCGAACAAGCTTTCCGGGTCTTGGACCTATTGATTCCAATGTCTCCGTCAAAATATATAATCATGCATCAGCATCGTCCATTGTGAGTTGTTCCAACGGAGTTTTCGGAGGATGCTGTGAGGCCACTCGCTCCATGTAGGCATCCCGCCTCTCCACCATCGTTTCTTTGATTAAAAAAATTATTAAAAATTGATAACTTTTAAAACAACAGAAGTGACAACATGCAAAAAATGCAAAGAATAAAACTTACATGCAACTTCAGAGTCACCTCATTGCCAGGTAGTGCATAAACATCCTTGAACATGTCGATTTCTGGGAATTTTGAACCCTCCTACAAAATATTGTTAAAATAATAAACCAACTAATATAAACATTTAATTGAATGTATTGACTAAAAATAAAATAATGAAATGAAATACATAGCCTTTAAAAAAATACATAGAATTTGTAGCTTATCAAATTTATGTCTTATTTACAGGCTCATGACTTATTTATAGTGCTGGAGTTCTGATTCGACCAAACCATTGGTAGCGCAATTTAAGGAAGAAAATCCGAAAATCCATTTCTAATTAAGATTGTGTTGTAAAGGGAAATTTTCTATTATACTTGTGTTCTTATATACGCGGGAGATATTTTTCAGTGTTGTCCATAGATAGAAGTTTTCATGTGCTTCATAGTTAGAAGCAAAATGCTAATGTCTAGTCTGTCCGAAGCTGATCTCCGAGATACTTGTCTTAATAAGGCTTACAAGTATTGGGGATAGATGTAAAACGTGTGGATATAACAGATTGTAATGATTTGGGTCCGTCTGGCAGACTGCATTGTGCAGGTTTGAAACCACTTGGGCCGAATCAGTGTTGGACTGACGCTTAGGCTTGTTATTTCTCGAGATCATCATGACACATATACAGTATATAAGAGAGATCGTTTTGATGTATCATCGATGAGTAATAACTAGTATAAAAGAAAACGAGAACTTAGGAAGGAGAGAAACAATTCGATTAGAACCTGTCTAACTGTCGAGGTAAGGGGCGAGGGGGAGGGTGTGACCATTCATCCCCCTTGAAATTCATGCTTCTGCACATCTCTAAGATATAGGTGCGCATCTCAAGGAGAATGAGCTGTCACACTATCCTCCCTCGCTGTTTTCCTCGCCATTTAGAATTTCTGATTCGATTATGATCACTTTGCAGTAATTCTCGAATACAAGTAAACGGCGTTGGTAGAGGAACTATGCAAATAATTATGTTGCTTGTTGACAGAGAAACTATCCAGAAAACTTAATTAGATAAACTGTGCAATAGATATGCTAAGACAATTTTCAATGGGTTCCTTACATTTATCAAATAACTTGTATGCAGGTGAAAATTTTGTGTGTACAGTGAACATATATAACATGGCGATCTTAAAATACCGTAAACTTACAAGGAGATCCTTTAATGTAATGCATATAAGTTTTTTCTGTGTTCGAAGGGATCACCCTTGAGGGCCTTATAAATTGTCTCTAGAGCCTAATTTTCATCCAAATAAAAACCTAATTTTCACTTCTCCAGGACCTTATAAATTGTCTCCCGCAACAGACCCAAAAGATGATCGAATGTCATTGCCATAGTAATGAAGACCCAAAGAACAATTCAAATTAGCCCTTCTTTGGCTCTAATTGAGAAGGATAGGTGATGGATGTGAGTTTTTAGCCCGCTATGTTTGAGTAAGTTTAGCCAACCATTCTCTTTAAAATACAATTACAAACACTATCTATAGAAAGTGTAGAAGTGTAAAAAAATCCAAAAATATGCTAGCAAACATGGCTAGATAGAATTGTTGGTGTTCTTAACATTTATATTTTCGTCAAAGATGTGTTCATTAATTGTCGTACACAACAAACCCAAATGATGATTGCAGGCAAATGCATGTAGGAACAATAAACATCATTGTTTATACTAATCGAGTACTTCATGGGAAAAGATAAAATTAGCTATCACTACAAAAAAAAAAAAAAAAAAACCATTAGGGACGTAGTCAAAATTGTCGCTATAGACAATATTTCGTCATCGTAAATATTGGGTGAAAAGTTGTCGCCACAGCTCTGTTTCGCAAACGTTTGTGCGACGAAAATAAATCTTCGTCGCTACAGAATCCTTTTGCGTGACGACACCAAAGATCGTTGCGAAAGGGTGCATCGCGTAATACTATTTTGCGCGATGCTAATTTCGTCGCAAGAAATAGAATGGTTCTTCGTGCAAAATATACTTACACGATTAACCATTTCGTCTCATTAAACTTTGTCGGCATAACTCAATTGTGACGATCCCTTTCGTCGCGTTAGACTTTGTCGGCTTAACTCAATGGTGACGAATCTTTCATCGCACAAGATATTCTTTACGCGACAACAATATTCATCACTCTAATATTGTTACACAAGTTCTTTCGATCCAAACACGCTTGATCTATTCTTACGCGACGAAAATTTTTGTCGCTTAAAATTCGATTTAATAATTTTGAAATATTTTAATTCAAATATTTATTTTAATTAAATTTGAAATATTTATTAATTGAATCGTCTCACGCATAGAGGGG
This sequence comes from Berberis thunbergii, assembly GCA_003290165.1. NCBI lineage: Eukaryota > Viridiplantae > Streptophyta > Magnoliopsida > Ranunculales > Berberidaceae > Berberis > Berberis thunbergii. The sequence goes on along the minus strand of QNQO01002225.1, from coordinate 94,324 downwards.
TTTTGCTAATTTAGTTAAATACTATTAACTTAACAAATTAATAATGTAAAATCGTACTATATCCATTACAAATTAAAAATTTTAAACCGTACTGTATCAGTTACAAATTAAAAAAACAAATCAGTACATTTTTAGGGATATGGTGGCTGATGGTTTGTCGACAGTAGCAGAAAGCTCGACAAATTAATCTCCGACTGCTGGAGAGCCCCTAATAACATACTCCACCTAATTGCCTCTTGTGCTTATCGTTCCCTTTCCCGAGCCTCCCTATCCGCCTCACACATTTTGGCAACATTTAACTCATTATGTAATTCCTCCACTTTCGACTGTAATGATGAAACGGTTCCGACTGACCGCTGCGAAGCTGAAGATGAGGTGTTGACCTCACGAACTTTAGCTTTCCCCATCCCCCGAACAAGCTTTCCGGGTCTTGGACCTATTGATTCCAATGTCTCCGTCAAAATATATAATCATGCATCAGCATCGTCCATTGTGAGTTGTTCCAACGGAGTTTTCGGAGGATGCTGTGAGGCCACTCGCTCCATGTAGGCATCCCGCCTCTCCACCATCGTTTCTTTGATTAAAAAAATTATTAAAAATTGATAACTTTTAAAACAACAGAAGTGACAACATGCAAAAAATGCAAAGAATAAAACTTACATGCAACTTCAGAGTCACCTCATTGCCAGGTAGTGCATAAACATCCTTGAACATGTCGATTTCTGGGAATTTTGAACCCTCCTACAAAATATTGTTAAAATAATAAACCAACTAATATAAACATTTAATTGAATGTATTGACTAAAAATAAAATAATGAAATGAAATACATAGCCTTTAAAAAAATACATAGAATTTGTAGCTTATCAAATTTATGTCTTATTTACAGGCTCATGACTTATTTATAGTGCTGGAGTTCTGATTCGACCAAACCATTGGTAGCGCAATTTAAGGAAGAAAATCCGAAAATCCATTTCTAATTAAGATTGTGTTGTAAAGGGAAATTTTCTATTATACTTGTGTTCTTATATACGCGGGAGATATTTTTCAGTGTTGTCCATAGATAGAAGTTTTCATGTGCTTCATAGTTAGAAGCAAAATGCTAATGTCTAGTCTGTCCGAAGCTGATCTCCGAGATACTTGTCTTAATAAGGCTTACAAGTATTGGGGATAGATGTAAAACGTGTGGATATAACAGATTGTAATGATTTGGGTCCGTCTGGCAGACTGCATTGTGCAGGTTTGAAACCACTTGGGCCGAATCAGTGTTGGACTGACGCTTAGGCTTGTTATTTCTCGAGATCATCATGACACATATACAGTATATAAGAGAGATCGTTTTGATGTATCATCGATGAGTAATAACTAGTATAAAAGAAAACGAGAACTTAGGAAGGAGAGAAACAATTCGATTAGAACCTGTCTAACTGTCGAGGTAAGGGCGAGGGGGAGGGTGTGACCATTCATCCCCCTTGAAATTCATGCTTCTGCACATCTCTAAGATATAGGTGCGCATCTCAAGGAGAATGAGCTGTCACACTATCCTCCCTCGCTGTTTTCCTCGCCATTTAGAATTTCTGATTCGATTATGATCACTTTGCAGTAATTCTCGAATACAAGTAAACGGCGTTGGTAGAGGAACTATGCAAATAATTATGTTGCTTGTTGACAGAGAAACTATCCAGAAAACTTAATTAGATAAACTGTGCAATAGATATGCTAAGACAATTTTCAATGGGTTCCTTACATTTATCAAATAACTTGTATGCAGGTGAAAATTTTGTGTGTACAGTGAACATATATAACATGGCGATCTTAAAATACCGTAAACTTACAAGGAGATCCTTTAATGTAATGCATATAAGTTTTTTCTGTGTTCGAAGGGATCACCCTTGAGGGCCTTATAAATTGTCTCTAGAGCCTAATTTTCATCCAAATAAAAACCTAATTTTCACTTCTCCAGGACCTTATAAATTGTCTCCCACAACAGACCCAAAAGATGATCGAATGTCATTGCCATAGTAATGAAGACCCAAAGAACAATTCAAATTAGCCCTTCTTTGGCTCTAATTGAGAAGGATAGGTGATGGATGTGAGTTTTTAGCCCGCTATGTTTGAGTAAGTCTAGCCAACCATTCTCTTTAAAATACAATCACAAACACTATCTATAGAAAGTGTAGAAGTGTAAAAAAAAATCCAAAAATATGCTAGCAAACATGGCTAGATAGAATTGTTAGTGTCCTTAACATTTATATTTTCATCAAAGATGTGTTAATTAATTGTCGTACACAACAAACCCAAATGATGATTGCAGGCAAATGCATGTAGGAACAATAAACATCATTGTTTATACTAATCAAGTACTTCATGGGAAAAGATTAAATTAGCTATAATGGTAACTACATTTGAAGTTGGATTGGCGTGAAACTCAATCAGTAATTAATGCATTAAGCTTCAGAAAGTTTCTAACAAAGCATAACCAGTTGCATTTTTATGACTGCGTGATTATTGTACATTAGAGGTTTTGCTATGTTGAAATCAAGTAATCAACCAATATGTACAGTTCATCCTTGAGGCCTCTGATGAGTACATTCATTCTCTATCCAAGGATGTGTTGGCACTGGAAGTAGTTTCATGCCATCGTGATTGCTTTGATGTCAATATTCTCTGGGTGAGAAAATGAGGTCCGGCTTAATTAATATCAATCCACACAAGGACTTGAGGGCCCAAAATATAATGTTGCCAAACTCATAAGCAATGCACGAAGATGGCGATTAATATTTTAGACAGGTTTAGTCATTGTTGCATATTTTAGGTCCAGAGTGGGAAGTAATATTGATTTTGGAGGTTGTACTTTGCAAACAATTGATTGTTTGTTTAGACGATCTGGATTCGTACAATAATAATTTTGTTGTCCCTTTGAAGGTAGTTTGCCATTATTATATAACAGAAAATTTTCACAGTAACACATACAGAGCAACTCTTATCGACCGTCATATTTTAAGAACGAAATTCATTTGAAATTTCTATCGGGTCATTCCTCCAGGTACCCTTGGCGCAGTTAAAGCCCTTGAATGAGTACCTATTGACATGTCGAATCCTTTGTTCTTGAGTTCTCTGTATTCTTGACATAATGCACATTCCTCGCACCAACAATGAAGACAACAATCTGAACAAGAACCTTCCGCCAAGGAATATGATCCTCTCATTTTTCGTTCGATAAAAACATGATAATAAACATGGGCACCCAGTGAAGAACATTAATAGTGTGTAAATTGATCCGGTGATAGCACATGCTGTTGTTTTCATGTATCCATTGCCACAAAACATGAAAATCATCAAAATCTCATCTCATCAAGTAAACTTACAAGGAGATCCTTTATCCACAATATCAGCAATCCGACCGAAAGTAATTAATACAAGGGCACCAACATGTTAAGCAACCTGTAATGTAAGACATCGATTACTACTAAAAATATAGAGAAGATCAGGAAGATTAATAGAAAGAACTAAATAAAATGTACTCACAACTGTTGCAACTGTGGATTTATGTGTTGACTCGACGTGATGTGGAAATTTTAGGGCAAGAACAATTCAACCTAGCTTCGGACGTATTCCATATTTATTTAAGAAAATTCTAATTTGGCTTCGACAATCAAACTTTGCCAATACCATTCAATTTGACATTGAAGAAAAGTCATATTTGCTTATTCTAAGAAGTTAAAATAAGTGCATTGACAAAAGACTATAATTTCTTATAACAAGTAAAACAATTACATTTTAATTGTTGCATGAACATCACATATAAAATCGAGGTTTTCACCATCACAATCAAAATATAAGTTCCCTCGAGGTCTCTAACAGGGAGTGGAAGTGGTCGATCTCTATCTGTTCATTTCTCCTTGTATCGTTGGTGCTGTACCTGAAGCCCGTAATCGATTTTGTCTTTCCATGTTACCATGCCACCCTGCATACATAAACATTTATCGTCATAAACCACTATATTCCCAATAAATATAAGTGTGGTCTTAATTGCGATCAATAAAATATATGAACATGCCTATTGACATGTCGAACCCTTGATTCTTGAGTTCTCTATATTCTTGACAAAGCGAACACTCCTCACACCAACAATGAATGCAACAATCTATACACGGACTTTCCTCCAAGAAATATTGCCCTCTCAATTTTGATCGATAGAAGCAAGAGTAAAGACATTGACACCCCGTCAAACACATTATCATTGTGTAAAGTGCTCCGCTCACTCCACATGCTGTGCATTGTAAAAAAAAATATATGTTATTAATTTTTATTTTGCAATAATTACCACACGACTTCTCTAATTGTTATAATTGCAATTCATAATGAAGGTCTTACAAGCAGATCCTCTATCAACAATTTCAGCAATTCGACCAAATGCAACACAAGGGCACCAACATGTTAAGCAACCTGCATGCAAACCATAAACAAAAAAAAATAAAAAATTTCATTTGTTCAACCATGACATGACAGAAGAGATGTACTCACAACTATTACAGTCGTCGCAACAATCACACAACCCAGTGGACCAAGCAACTGGAGATTGAGATCGAATTCTCTGGGTGGCATTGTTGTTGTTGGAATGGTTGTATTGGTTTGTGGAGTTCATTGGAACACCAATGGCAGTGGGAGGGTACTCGAACTGGGAAGATTGCGGTGGGGCAGAGGGCTCGGGACATCCTGAGTTATCCTTGTTCATCTCATTTGGTCTAGGAGGGTACATGTTTGAAGGACGAGGAAGATAGAGTTTGTAGGAACTGAATTGTCCAGACTTTCCGGTTAAATTTTGTACATATTTTTAAGGGGATCAAAGGCCAAGCCGGCCAATGGGTGTGATTTTGAAATTTTTGGTGTTGGTAATAGTTCGTAAACGGTTTTGGGTACTATGACAGCAGTTATGGGCCTAAATCCCATTTCTGGCCTCCAACCTAACCAAGCCCACCAAACATTTGGAGGACGCCAGGCCCATCATCCCATGCTTAGCTCTTTTTCCTTAACCCCTCCCACCCAAAACGCTGCCATGAGGGTTCCAAGCGTGAACTTGTGATTCCATGCTTAGCTTGAAAAGAAAATTTTCGTAGAATTGTATTGAATTGTTGTATTTGATTCCTTTATTGAATACAAACTTATATAACTAACCCTGACTTAGCCTTGTGGGACAGGAAATCTAAGACTTCTTATTCTATTCTAATTTTTCTAACATATTTTATATTGACTTTCCTATTTTGTAACATATGTAGACTTTCCTTCATTAACACTCCCCCTCAACTTGGAATGTATGTTTGTAACATCCAACTTGCTAAGAAGATTATCAAATTGATAAGTGCTCAAAGCTTTAGCGAAAAAATCTGTCAGTTGATGTAGTGTTCCAACATGCTTAATCTGAATAGTATACTCTTGTATCTTCTCTCTAATTAAATGGTAATCAATCTCGATGTGCTTTGTTCGCTCATGAAAAATTGGATTAGATGCAATATGGAGTGCAACCTTATTATCACAAAACAATAGGGTTGCCTAGGATGATTAATGTGCAAATCATTAAGAATGTACCTCAACCAGGTTAACTCACATCATGTGAAAGCCATGACCATATATTTTGCTTGAACTGTAGATCTTGCCGCTGTAGTTTGTTTCTTAGCTTTCCAAGAAATTAGTGAATCGCTAAGCATGACACAATAACCTGTAATGGATCTTCTAGTATCTCTACATCTAGCACAATTTGCATCACAATAAGCTTTCAGCTGTAATGAGTTGGTGGAAGAGAAAAAATACCATGTCCTGGTGAAGCCTTAATATACCTCAAGACCTTGTGTGCAGCATCCAAATGTGGTATTCTAGGTTTGTCCATAAACTGACTTAGGACATGTACAGAATAAACCAAATTTTGTCTCGTGATCGTTAAGTATATCAACCTTCCAACGAACCTGCAGTACATTGCGGGATTTGGTAGTAAATCTCCATCATCCTGTGTGAGCACCACGTTTTGATCCAAAGGATAACGTGAAGGCTTTGCTCCAAGATACCGTGTGTCCTCCAATATTTCAAGTGTATATTTTCGTTGAGATAAAACAATCCTTTGGATGACCTCATGACTTCAATGCCAAGGAAATATTTCAATTTTCCTAAATCTTTGAGCTTGAACTTTGCAGCCAGAAATTTCTTTGTTTCTTCAATGTATTTAAGATTATTACTTGCCAATAGTAATTCATCAACATATACGAGAATTGCAGTAAAGTTGTTATCCTTTGATCGGACGAATAATAAGTAATCAGCCTTAGACTGATTGTAGCATGCCGATATGAGAGCAAATGATAACTTAAAGAGCCATTGTCTCGAGGCTTGCTTGAGACCATATAAAGACTTGTTCAACTTGCATACTTGAGTCTCCCCCTTTCGACTGAATCTAGGAGGAAGACTCGTATACACATCCTCAAAAAGATCACCATAAAGAAAAACATTGTTGACATCAAATTGACATAAATGTCCACCTTGTGTGGCTGCAAAAGCAAGGAGAAAACGAATAATATCTAATTTAGCAACAAGAGCAAAAGTTTATTTGTAATCAATACCTTCAACTTGATTGTATCCTTTAGCCACAATACGGGCTTTGTAGTGCTCAACACTGCCATCTGGATTAAGTTTGATCTTATAGACCCATTTACTTCCAATCGGATGGTTGCCAAGTGGAAAAGGGAAGAGGTTATAAAGTCCAAGTATTATTGGTTTCTAGAGCATAAATCTAACTTCTCTTGGCCTGACACCACTTTGGATCCTGCATAAAACTGGTGGGTTTTTTTTACTAAAGAAAGAGAAGTTGTGCAAGCCTTGTGAGAGGTGGATAAATGGTCATAGGGAAGAAAATTAAAAAGAGGGTAAACAATACTTGTAAAAGGCCCAACGTTCGAAGCAGATGAGTGGGATAATCGAGAAGGCAATCGAGCATCAAAAAGATATTGTTGAAGATAAGATGGTTCACTGGTGGCACGGGTGGAGGTGCGAGGTGGGAGAAGGGGTCTAAGGGTGGAACAGGGGCGGGGGCGACCTCTTGGGGTTGAGGTTCTGAGGATTCCAATTAGTCGATGACGGAGGCGTCAGATTGGGCAACCGATTGGTGGGAGTGGTCCGACCGATCAGAGAAAAGCACCGTTGGAGGATCAAAAAGCGAAGCATGGGTGATCGGTCGGGGAAGTGTGTCAGACCTGTTAGCGAGGTGATGTGCATTTTGTCAGAAAAATAAGGAAAAGTTTCCTCATAAAAGATTATGTCATGAGAAACAATGACCTTTTTGTGGGTGAGATCATGGACTTTGTATCCTTTTTGCCCATAAGGGTATCCAAGAAAGACACATTGACTAGAACGAGCATCAAATTTGCTAGGAGACGTTGGGCGTGTGTGGAAGCGAAACATAGACAACCAAATACTTGAAGGTGAGAGTAGGTGGGTGGTTTGTTATAGAGAAGTTCAAAAGGCGTTTTGTCTTTAAGAACAGAGTACAATGTGCGATTAAGAAGATAGGCAACGATAAGAATTGTTTCTCTCCAAAAATGTTTAGGGAGATGTGCTTGAAACAAAATAGCACGAGCAATATTCAAAAGATGTCTATGTTTGCGTTCCATTGCCCCATTTTGTTGGGGCGTAGAGACACAAGAAGTTTGATGAGTGATGCCTTTGGAAACATAAAATTTAGTGAAGAAAAATTCAAGTCCATTATCATTGTGAATGGTTTGAATTTTGGAAGAAAATTAGTTTTCAACATAATTAATGAATTAATTTAAGAGTGTGTGTGCATCAGACTTGTGTTTCATGAGATAAATCCAAGTATATCGTATATAATCATCAACAATGGTGAGAAAATAGAGCGCGCTCTAGAAAGGAAAACAGCGTGATATCCTTCTCAAATATCAAACATGTAATAAGGGAAAATGAGTAGTACTCGAAATATGGGATAAAGAAAGTTTATTTCTAATTTGTTTGGCCAAAGGACAAATAACACATTTATTGGAAATACAAGTACTAACATCGCGAAAAGAGACAGGAAGAAGATGGAGAGTCTTGTCCGAAAAGTGGCCTATAAGACAGGGTTGTTGTCTTAAGTGATGTGAAAAGTGGTGTTGGAACCACTGCTTGTATTGGCGCCCATGGTGGTGGCAGTTATGTAGTATACTGACTTTTAAAGTCAGTTAAAAAACTGATATTTTAAAATCAGTTGGTGTACTGACTGAAACTTGGGTTGCTAATAGCCCGTGGGTGGAGATATTGAATATTGGATCAATTGATGTACTGACTGAAACTTGGGGTGCTATATGTCACAACTATCTTCTTGCCTAGCCAAGTGAGGTTAGCCAGTGTAAATAATGTAGAGTATTCCACATTGTTCTCTAGAACCTTCCATAAAATTTCATAGAGTTTCATAGGATTCTAGTCCTTAGATATTTCTAAAGAAGTGTGTAGAAGTTCATTGTAGACATTAGATCAAATTGATCACCACCGTTCATTGAGGAGGTGGAGTTGTATAAATAGGCTAAGGCCTCATTTGTTGTAGTCACCTCAGAGAATTCAAACAATACAAGTTTTAGTTCTCTTAAGCTCTCTTGTGTGTTCTTAGCTTGCTTAGCTTTCCATAGTCTAAGTAAGTCTTTCGTGAGCAAGGCTGACTAGCTTTTTTTGATAAGTCGAGGCAAAGTTTGCTAGTGCCGCATGGAAAGTACTTGTGAAAAGAAAGCCCGTGATAGTTGGTATCAGAGCTAAGTTTGGCAAGGTTGGTGAAATCATTCTACACAAGAGCATGTTGCCGAAGGTCAACAACCCATCAATTGGCAATAACAACAAAGGTGGGAAAGTCCGCAAGGACATGATCGCTGTGATGGATGAAAGGTTGGCTAAGTTGTGGGCCACCATGTTCGACTTGAGGGAGAAAGTCAAAGACATGGACCAACGCATTGAGGGGCAAGCGTCCAATGGGGAGGACCAAGAGCTCCGGGAAGAGATGCAAGGAGCCTTAAACGCAGTAGTGGACATGGTTTCCAAAAAAATCGAGTCTCTAGAAGCCCAAATTGTTGCCAAAGATGCTGAGATGCATGCTTATAAAGAAAGAGTTGAAAAGGTTGAAACTCAACTCAATGTGTGTATGGGTGCAGTAGCCAATGGTGGGACTACACCAAGGACAATCACCTACAAAGTCAAAGCTCCCAAACCTAAGGCCTATGGTGAATCAAGGAGTGCAATGGAAATCGACAACTTCTTATGGAACATGGAGCGCTACTTTGATGCGGTTGGCATAAGAGATGAAGCATCAAAGGTACGTAGTGTCTCCTTATATTTGAATGATGTTGCTACAGTTTGGTGGCGCAGAAGGTCCGATGATGTCAAGAAGGGATTGTGCACCATCAACACTTGAAAAAAATTCACAAAAGAACTCAAAAGACAATTCTACCCGGAGGATGCCTAAAACGAAGCCAGGGCCAAGCTTCGCCGCCTTCAACACAAAGAAGGCCACATAAGGGAGTATGTGAAGGAGTTCTCAGAGTTGCTCTGACATGGGAGAAAATGATGCTTAATTTGTTTAGCTTCTTTGATGGCCTAACATATACTAAAGAGAAAGGTATATCAAGAGAGTCAATGCTAAAAGTCTCCCAATTGAAGGACTAGCTCGTGGCACTAATATTCGACTTGAACAATGGCGAGGTAAAGTCGACATAACTATTGCTCCAATTGATGATCACAAATTCTATTTGGGTATAGATTTCTTAGACATGGTGAAGGCTTTCCTGGACCCATATGCCAACACCATGTGCATCATGGAGAAGGGACAACCTTGTGTTGTGCCCGTGGTACGGGAGATAAGTAAGGAGAGAATGGTGTCCGCTCTCCAACTTTCTAAAGGAGTAAAGAAGAATGAGCTACTTACTTGGCTACCCTCAAGGAAGACAAAGGTCCCATGGATGGAGGGGTGAATGCACCTAAGGCCGTCCAAGATGTTCTCAAGGAACACAAGGATGTTATGCCTGCCGAGTTGCCTAAGAAGTTGCCACCAAGGAGAGAGGTGGATCATGCTATTCAGTTAGAAGTTGGAGCAATGCCACCCGCATTTGCTCCCTATGGTATGGCACCTCCTGAGCTCGAGGAGTTAAGAAGACAATTGAAGGATTTACTTGATGTTGGTTATATCCGACCCTCCAAAGCTCCATATGGTGCGCCGATCTTATTTCAAAAAAACATGATGGATCCCTACGGCTTTGTATTGACTATCGGGCACTCAACAATGTCACTATCAAGAACAAGTACCCGATTCCCCTTATTGCGGATCTCTTTGATCAACTTGGTGATGCAAGGTATTTTACCAAACTTGACTTGCGCTCAGGATATTACCAAGTCCGCATAGCCAAAGGAGTTGAACCAAAGACAGCATGTGTTACAAGGTACGGGTCTTACGAATTCTTAGTCATGCCATTTGGTTTAACTAATGCGTCGTCCACAACTATCTTCTTGCCTAGCCAAGTGAGGTTAGCAAGTGTAAATAATGTAGAATATTCCACATTGTTCTAGAGAGTTCTCTAGAACCTTCTATAAAATTCCATAGGATTCTAGTCCTTAGATATTTCTAAGGAAGTGTGTAGAAGTTCATTGTAAACCGTTAGATCAAATTGATCACCACCGTTCATTGAGGAGGTGGAGTTGTATGAATAGGATATGGCCTCATTTGTTGTTGTCACCTCATAGAATTCTAGCAATACAAGTTTTAGTTCTCTTAAGCTCTCTTGTGTGTTCTTAGCTTGCTTAGCTTTTCATAATCTAAGTAAGTTTTTCGTGGGCAAGGCTGACTAGCTTTCTTTGATAAGTCGGGGCAAAGTTTGTTAGTGCCGCACGGGAAGTATTTGTGAAAAGAAAACTCATGACATATAATCGTTGTTAGAAAATATCTCTTAAGATCGAGAAAATCAGGCCTTTGTCTGTAAGTGAGAAAATCAGGCCTTTATTGTGATGATGTGATGAAGATGATCACACAAGATCGAGATGAAGGCGAAGTGATGAAAACAATCACTCAAGATTGACATGAAGATGAAGTGATGAAGTGATGCAAGATCGAGATGAAGATGATCATGCTGATGATGGACTGATCGGTGATTGCGACGATGATGATGAACTGATGTTGATGCAAGACTAATGATGATGGACTGATGTGGATGTATGAAGATGATGCAAGTTTGAACCACTATTGATGATGGATTAAGACAATAAAGACATGATCTGAGACTATGTGATTAAGACGTTGAAGAATATCACGATCCGAAGACACTGAAATGATGTTGATCACAATCAAGATTTGAAGACGATTGTTTTGTGATCAACATCATCAGATGATTGTGTTGGTTGTTTTCTGATGGTGTTGATGATTGTTGATTGTTTTCTGATGGTGTTGCTATTTTGTGGCAACTGTTATTCTGATGGTGTTGTTGAATCTGATGGTGTTGTTGCTGCTGTGACAATTGTACTTGTTGATGATTATTTTTCTGGGAATAAGGAGAGGAAAGGAGTTTGTTGGTAAGAGAAGGGTTTGATTCAGTCGTTCTGCGGCTAGGGTTTAGTTCCAGAGAATGCTGCTCTGATACCATGAAAAGAAAATATTCATAGAATTGTATATCCATAGAATCGTATATTCGTAGAATTGTATTGAATCGTTGTATTTGATTCTTTGACTGAATACAAGCTTATATAACTAACTCTGACCTAACCTTGTGGAAACAGGAAACTGATGAGCTGTTTTAGTAGCACACAACCTAATACCCTGCTTTGTGATTGTAGTATAGAATAAGTAAGGATCGTTCTAGACTGGGGATTAGAGGGTTTGTCAATTAACACTAATAATAACTAAAAGACAACTAACAACCTAATTAATTAAATAATGGGTGATTGGATTTTTTAAATTAAACTATGAAAATAACTACGAAAATTACTGTAAAGATAATAAAACTAAAGGGATGGAAAAGATGAGAAATCAATTAAGGGTTTATCTCCACACACAAAACATATGCTTATAAATCAATCTTCAATAATCACTTGCTAACTCGTGAGAGACAATGCTCAAGATTAACCGTGACCGCATTGCAATAATCTTATTATTTTTCCAAGTTCGTTGAATTAAACAAAGCGTCGCTTTCAAACTATTATTATCATGCTATCTAAACAAGAATTGCAAGTTAAATAACAATCTAAGATCATTAAGTTTTGTGAAAAATATGAACACTGACTAGGCAATTACAAGTATGATCAGCATCTTGTTCTTACTTAGGTTTTTACTTAACCTTACCAACGTTCCTTGGTATTTACTACTTGTGAATACAAGATTATAACAATTAGGTGAAACTCTCCTATATTCTAGCCCCAGATCCTAGCATGCTTACTAAGTTTGCCACCTTAACAAACATACAAAGAAAAGTTCTCTATAAAGCAGTTAAGCAAAACACAAGCACTAATAGCAAGGAAGATTAAATTCAATTAATTTATAAAGCACATGTTCGGGGCTTCGAATCCAACCCTAACTAAGATGAGTTTAGCTAGACATATTAATTATGTTCAAACAGTAATCCATAATCAATAATCAAACTAAAATAAGTAAAAGAGTTAAGTGATGAAACAAAACATTGTAGCTTGATCCGTGGTGGTAGAAAGTGAAAATTGGGGTGTGAATAGCAGACTGGAGAGAAATTTATTTCTCTTCCTTCCTCCGCTATCTGTGTCCCTTCGTCACTGTCTGCTTTCTCTTCTTTCTCCTCGATTTCTTCTTCCTTCTCGATCTCTGCCTGTGCTGTGTGTATGACGAGAAACGAGCGGTGGTGGTGTAGCTGATGTGTGAAGGTAATGGAAGGAAGAGATCGGGCGAGTGAGATAAAGGTTGTGCGAGGAAGAGATGCGAAAAAGAGATGAAATGAGGGGTTGTTGTTTTGATTGAATGGTTCGATGTTGATGATGGAAGAAGGGTTGTGTTGGGTGTTAGGAAGGAAAAGGGGATGATGGAGGTGGTTGGATGATGAAATGAGACAGAGATGGGGGACAATAATGGCTGCGGCTATGGATGAGGACGGTGATGATGGGTCAGGACGATGGGATTGATGGTTGTTGTAAAAGAGGACGACGGCGGCTGTGGGAGGATGCGTGGCTTGTTGCGGCGGTGGATTAAGAGGCTATTGCTGGATGGATTTCTTCAAAGCAAGGTATCATCCCTTTTATAATTGTTTTATTTCCTTCTTTGCTTGGTTTCCTTGTTTGTGTGGTTTCCTTGTGCAATTAGTTGCCAATTTGCTTCACTTAGTTTCTATTTTAGAATATTGTAATTGGAAACCTACACAAACACGAAAATAGCAATTAGTACCATAATTAACAAGTAATAGCTAAAAATATATATAGAAATATGGTACTAAAAATAACCTAATTATGCCCCTATCAGAAACCTAAGACTTCTTATTATATTCTGACCTTCCTAACATACTCTATACTGACTTTCCTATTCTGTAACATAAATAGACTTTCCTTATTTAACATAGCTCATACGAACAATCAGGTTTTGATTCATAAAAGGATGAGTTCTCTGTTGTTCATCTTTAGCTTTGTTTTTTCCTGAACCTCTCCCACCTCAAATGTCGCCAGTAGGATTCGAACCCTAGACTTGTGATTCCCCGCTTAGCTCATACGAACGGCTTGTGGGGTTCTGATTCATAAAATAATGAGTTCTATATTGTTTGGTTCATAGAAGGCAATACTTGTTTTTTTCTGGTTTTGTTTTTTTACTACAAAAAGATAATGAAATGTTGGTGTAGAATTAGTTATCGAATTTGTAATATCAACTAAAACTCACTCCTGCTTTATTCACTCAACGCATATAGCATCCAGTAGAACCCCAACCATGGAAGTAGAATGAATATATATAGCAGAGTGCATTCTTGTTATCTCATGGGTTCATGATAATTTGACATGTATCTGTATGTCAGATATTGAATTAAGAACTTCCCTTCTTCCATAAGTTTCTAATTGAAAATTTTGACTCTTTGGGCAAGAATAACTTCACCCCTTTGATTGCTTACCATGTCGAAGGTTGTAGAAGATCTCTTACGCTTAGGTGTGGGGAAGGTTTGGATCAATTTCAAATTTGGAAGAACCTAACTCGAATTGTTTAAATTTAACGGATCTGATCATCATGTATGGATTCCCTCATTTTGAACATTGGGACAAAACCTAACTTGAACCATTTAGAACAGTTTGGTTCCTATTGTTCCAAATGGTTTCACTGTTTAAATAAAGACAAAACAAAAAGTAGCAAAATTTGTTACTCCTCCACCGAGTGCAGTTCCGATACCACCACTGATGGCTACCACTGCAGCAACAAGTTCAACAGGTGACAATAGTAATAAAAGCAGAGAAGATAAGGATGCTCAAGGGAACAGAAGGCGAGGTGTTGTTGGTCTCCAAAACTATACATAGAGATTCTCAAAGGCTCTTCAACAAAAAAATTTTTGGGTAGAACACATACAATAATATAAATATCAATAGGAATTACATAATTGTTGTCCTGCAATGGAAGCCAAAACATGTGCTTCACCATTTAGTTCCCGGGGGATATATTTACAAACCCAATTAGACAAATTTGAAAGAAGATTTTGAACACTACATAATATTGGGCGCCACATCCATCATATGTCTGCCTGTTGATCTTCCAAATTTGTATGCAAAATAGATAGTAAAGCATCGGAGTCCCCTAAGATCTTCCCTATTGTCCATTGTTTTGCTTGTACTAGTAAGAGTGAAACTTCTGAAACAAAACATTCGGCCATCGTGCTATCTGTCACACAACCAGGAATCATATCCATCAAAGTAGCACGCACCTCACCAAAAACATCCACCGCCATAACTACAAAAGCTCCCTGTTGAGATGAAGCAAAGAAACATGCATCATAAAAAATCACAATCATATTAGGGGGTAGAGAGGTAGGGTCAGGCCTGGGGTCTCTAGCTAGGGAGTTAATATTGTGCGTATTGGCTGCTAGCAGTTGCTAGTGAATAAGAAGCACTCTAGAGCGTTGTGGTTCGGTTTGAGGTAGTGGATTAGCTTCTGAGACGGGTATGCTTTGGTGATGGAGGACAGGGGTGTGAGTTTTGGTTACAATGGTATTTTCTAGTACATGGTGTAAGGATGTTGGATCCTCGAGATTTCGATCGTTCCTAGGAAATTTCAACCACTGGTTTTTCCAAGTTGACCAAGTGTGCTTAGTGGAGCTTATAAACTTCGGGATAGATAATTTCCCATTTTTGAATACACAATGAACAATTCTTAAGAGACATGCCCCTTGAGCCAGATCGGTGCCAGTGGAGCCTCAAGAACGTGATGAAGATGAAGAACAGAATACAAAGAAAAAGAAGAACATAAGAACAATATGCCCTTGAAGATGGAGACCTTACAAAAGTGGGGGACAATTCAAACATCAACCCTTTCGGATAGCCTTCAAGATAACAGAAGAAGAACAGATGAAGAAAATAGGATGATAGAGGTTCTTGAGGCTCCCCAGGCGCTAGGGGCCTAGCTCTTAAGAATTGTTCATACACAATTTGTAACACCCCTACTTTTCCAATAACAATAAATAATTTATGTTTCTAAAATTCAATTGAAATTATTGTTTTAAAATCTTATTTGTTTGACAACTCGTATTTTTTGAAATTCAGTTAACTTTCTTACCTTCCGAATCTCGGGACGAGATTCTATTTAACGTGTGTATAATGTAACACCCTTCAATTTCATAAACAAATTTATTTTATTTTGAATTAAATAAAATAGGGTTACATTTAAATTGAATGTGAATTTCGAAATTTAGGATTTTATTTGGTGAGTTTAGAAGGGCGGGTGTTCTCAAAATGTTAGTGGGGGGCGAATAGCCACCCACCATCTAAAGAGAAAACCATATTTTCTTTTCTTTCTTCTTCTTCTTTTTCCTCTTTACGTTTTCTTTTTCAATGGTGGCAATGGGTTTGGGCAAGGAATGGCGCCTAACCCACAGATGATGCAATCCTTCCCTCCTGTTGGTGGTGTTGGTATGCCTGTAGTGGCTCCCCATGTGAATCCAACTTTCTTCGGGAGAGGAATACTTGCAAATGGAATGGGAGTGATGCCCAGCGGTGGCATGGATGGACAAATGATGGGCATGTGGTCAGATCCAAGTGCAGGTGGATGGGCTGGTGATGAATCTGCTGGCAGAGCGGGAGAATCAAGTTATGGGGATGATGCTGCATCGAATCATCAGTATGGAGACGGGAATGATAGAGGACCTTGGCCGAGCTCAGCAAAGGAAAAAGATAGGGGTTCAGAACGGGATTGGTCTAGTGCTCCTCCTCCTGAAAGAAAATATAGAGATAGAGATTCAGGGTATGATAGAGAGATGTCAAGGGAGAAAGACTTCTCTTATGATCATCATGACGCCCCTGAGAGAAGGCATCGTGAGTGATGATAGAGAAATGGACTGTGAAATGAGTCGAGACAGGGAACGAGATCGAGGTAGAGACCGTGATCGAGATCGTGGCAGAGACCGTTATAGAGATGATCGAACAGAGGAGAGGAAGCAGGCTGCTCGATGTCTGTCGAAGTTAGTGGAGCTGCTTTCATGGGGGCTAAGTGTCCTGCCCTGGACTCAGTGCCTGAAATGCTCTGCAAGCGGATGAAATCTAATGAGTGCAGCATTCTTGGTTCTTATGTCAAGAAATCAGTTCTTAGAAACTACTCAAATCTCGTGAAGAGTGGGATGCCTCAACGTGTGTTATTTTATGAGAGTTGTGAATGGACTGACTTTTCGGATAGTATCATCGACAAGGCTAAAGAAGCTATTCAGCTGAAGAGACCAGCTATCGAAGTGGAATTTAAGGATCAGCCTTCATTGTTAGACTTTCTCCACATGATTCTAGTTGATCTGAAGACAGGCTTGCAAATGCCAATTGCTTGGATTGATGAAGCTGGTGGCTGTTTCTTTTTTTCCCAGAAACATATTCCAACAGTGAGGAAGGATATGACTGCTTTCAGTCTGGGGGGAAGTTGAATCACTCTGTTATGTCTCCTGAGACAAATGAGACTCAAGAAATTAAGTTGCAACTGGAAATTGAAGTAAATGCTGACAGGTCAAAAATGGAGGAATGTAGTGAAGAGTCGAAGACTCATATCAAGCAGATTAATATTGAAGATAAGCCTGCCAGAAACCGATATGAAGTGGAACCGAGTAACAATGCATGTCCACAAGAATATTTGCAGCTTATATGAATAAGATTGGTGTTAAAGCCCGCCAATATGATGCTTTTGATATTGGTTTTATAACAACAGACGACTTCACAAATGCTGACATATTGGAAGCAACTTATCCAGCCATTGCTGAGAGGTTGCATGGGGACTGGATTGCTGATCCTGCAATTCCTATTGTTACTGGCTTCCTTGGCAAGGGATGGAGAGATTGAACTTGTGAGTTTTCTTCATTCTTTTTCTTTTATTGCGAGTTTTCTTCATTCTTTCTCTTTTACTGCGAGTTTTCTTATTCCCTATATTTTGCAAAATCCTTGTTTTCTTGACTAAATTAGTGATTGTATTTGTATGGATTTGATGATGGGGTTTGTGAGTTTTGTTGCGAGGATGTGTGGTTATGATTTGGATTTTGGTTTGACGGTGTGATGACTGGTATTTGTGTGTCCTTGATGATTTTGGATTGGATACTTAGGCTTGTTATATTGCTTGATTTAAATTCTATTTCAAAGGTTTTGGGTGTAAGGTGTAAGTAAAACTCTTAGCCCTTTATCTCTTTGGATGAGCAATTCAGTATACTGTATGTATATTGCTTGTATGGAAATGACGAGTTTCATTTCAGAAATCCAATTGTGAGATTTTAGACATGTTTGAGAATGATGTTGCCTTATTTGTGGTGTTTTGTGTTGCAAACGCTTGATCTCCAATATTGTTGATCTGTTTGATGTGTGAGATTTTTCTAGCTTGCTGGGTTCATGTTTGGGGTCACCCATGTTTACCATTTTATTGATTGAGTGTGACTTTGTTTGGTTGGTGTTTGAATGGTTGATAAATATTAATGCATTGTGATAAATTTGGAGATTTGTATGCATATTGACTTGTTTATGCATTATGAAGATTTTGGATATTTGAATCAAGGAGTGGCTTGAGTGCCATATTGTTACATAGCCTGATTAATGAATATGCTATGTTTTCCCCAAAAATGTGGGTGAATTGATTGTGAATCAAATCATGCTTGACAAAATGTCATTGTGGAGGAATTTTGTATTATCAAAAATAAATGATATTGGTAAACCTTGTTTTCTGAAAATATAAACCACTTGGACTTGTAACACTTAGAACTACCACATCTCTTTTGTTTATTATTTCCTCTCTCTTATTAGAGAAACTAAATGACCAGTGGATCGTCTTGCGGAGTTGGGGCACCCATTTCTTACTAGAGAAACTAAAATAACCTTCGGGTTAGTCTTGCGAAAATGTGGTGGATTGTATGCCTAAAATAGGCTTTGATATTTATCCATCAAAAATGTGACGTGAGTTTATGCGCATTGATAGCCCAAGGGTGGCTTTTGGTACTCATATAGTTAGAGGTATCCGCGATGCATGCCTGTATGTGATGTCCCCACTTAGGCATGGATGACGGAGTAGTCCTCCTTTATATGAGAGAGGCATACGGGCATGTATGTTCGGCACGGAGGTGGTGCGAATGTGGTATCGTCTAAGTGATCAATCCGTTAAAAAGACAAACCTAATTCAAATGAAAAGAATAAATGACGTTGCATTGTTTCTAGTTTTTTTTTTTATGCAGGATGGCAAGTCCACTAATATTTCTGCAGGTCCGACTTGTCATAGTCAACTCCTATAGGGTAAGTATAGGTAAATGCATATTTACATATTTGGATGATGAAATGATTGCCTCGTTGAGGAACTAAATTCTTTGGACTGTGTTTTCTTGCATCACACCTTTGCCTCATTGAGGAACTACCTATTGGTGTGATGGTTTGTTGTTTGTGTTTCGCTTGATGTTTATCACGTGCGATTTTATTGATTTTGGAATGAAGTTTCTCACACCAGCTTTATTGCTGACCCAAGTGAGCTTTTGCTTATTGGGTACATTCCTTTGGGAATGTAGCCGATTAGCTTTTCAGGTTTAGAGACTTTTGAGCAGCGTTACGGGAGTTTCGCTAGTGGGGCTAGCGACGTCAGTTTTTCCTGGTTAGAGTTTTGTTATTAATTTTAGTTTGTTCCTATTTTCTAAATTATATTTTGTCATTGCTGCTAAATGTTTCTGTTATTGAATTTCACGTCTCGAGTTTTGGGGAAATGGATAATCCTACGTGGATTTTAGGATTTTCGTTTTTCTCGAAAATCGGGGCGTGACAGTTTGGTATCAGAGCATTTGGTTAGCCTAGGCTGGGGTAGAGTCTAGGTAATCCTCGGAATGTGGATATGGGTGTGTAGGAGTTTAGGAGTCTTAAGATGAAGTTACAAGGGTAAACCTTGAAAACTTTAGTTTTGTTTTATTTTCTTCGTGAATCTCATGACAAGGTTCCATTGACTTGTGTGTGCGCGAGCAATCTTATTTATAATGCCGATATTTGCGTGACATTGTTTTGTATTATTTCTTTTTAAGGGTTTGATATCCGTAGTGTTCACTTAACACTTTCCGTGAATCTCGGGATGAGACTCCTTTTGAGTTGTATATAATGTAACACCCCTACTTTTCCAATAACAATAAATAATTTATGTTTCTAAAATTCAATTGAAATTATTGTTTTAAAATCTTATTTGTTTGACAACTCGTATTTTTCAAAATTCAGTTAACTTTCTTACCTTCCGAATCTCGGGACGAGATTCCATTTAACGTGTGTATAATGTAACACCCTTCAATTTCATAAACAAATTTATTTTATTTTGAATTAAATAAAATAGGGTTACATTTAAATTGAATGTGAATTTCGAAATTTAGGGTTTTATTTGGTGAGTTTAGAAGGGCGGGTGTTCTCAGAATGTTAGTGGGGGGCGAATAGCCACCCACCATATAAAGAGAAAACCCTATTTTCTTTTCTTTCTTCTTCTTCTTTTTCCCCTTTACGTTTTCTTTTTCAATGGTGGCAATGGGTTTGGGCAAGGAATGGCACCTAACCCACAGATGATGCAATCCTTCCCTCCTGTTGGTGGTGTTGGTATGCCTGTAGTGGCTCCCCATGTGAATCCAACTTTCTTAGGGAGAGGAATACTTGCAAATGGAATGGGAGTGATGCCCAACGGTGGCATGGATGGACAAATGATGGGCATGTGGTCAGATCCAAGTGCAGGTGGATGGGCTGGTGATGAACCTGCTGGCAGAGCGGGAGAATCAAGTTATGGGGATGATGCTGCATCGAATCATCAGTATGGAGACGGGAATGATAGAGGACCTTGGCCGAGCTCAGCAAAGGAAAAAGATAGGGGTTCAGAACGGGATTGGTCTAGTGCTCCTCCTCCTGAAAGAAAATATAGAGATAGAGATTCAGGGTATGATAGAGAGATGTCAAGGGAGAAAGACTTCTCTTATGATCATCATGACGCCCCTGAGAGAAGGCATCGTGAGTGATGATAGAGAAATGGACTGTGAAATGAGCCGAGACAGGGAACGAGATCGAGGTAGAGACCGTGATCGAGATCGTGGCAGAGACCGTTATAGAGATGATAGAATAGAGGAGAGGAAGCAGGCTGCTCGATGTCTGTCGGAAGTTAGTGGAGCTGCTTTCATGGGGGCTAAGTGTCCTGCCCTGGACTCAGTGCCTGAAATGCTCTGCAAGCGGATGAAATCTAATGAGTGCAGCATTCTTGGTTCTTATGTCAAGAAATCAGTTCTTAGAAACTACTCAAATCTCGTGAAGAGTGGGATGCCTCAACGTGTGTTATTTTATGAGAGTTGTGAATGGACTGACTTTTCGGATAGTATCATCGACAAGGCTAAAGAAGCTATTCAGCTGAAGAGACCAGCTATCGAAGTGGAATTTAAGGATCAGCCTTCATTGTTAGACTTTCTCCACATGATTCTAGTTGATCTGAAGACAGGCTTGCAAATGCCAATTGCTTGGATTGATGAAGCTGGTGGCTGTTTCTTTTTTTCCCAGAAACATATTCCAACAGTGAGGAAGGATATGACTGCTTTCAGTCTGGGGGGAAGTTGAATCACTCTGTTATGTCTCCTGAGACAAATGAGACTCAAGAAATTAAGTTGCAACTGGAAATTGAAGTAAATGCTAACAGGTCAAAGATGGAGGAATGTAGTGAAGAGTCGAAGACTCATATCAAGCAGATTAATATTGAAGATAAGCCTGCCAGAAACCGATATGAAGTGGAACCGAGTAACAATGCATGTCCACAAGAATATTTGCAGCTTATATGAATAAGATTGGTGTTAAAGCCCGCCAATATGATGCTTTTGATATTGGTTTTATAACAACAGACGACTTCACAAATGCTGACATATTGGAAGCAACTTATCCAGCCATTGCTGAGAGGTTGCATGGGGACTGGATTGCTGATCCTGCAATTCCTATTGTTACTGGCTTCCTTGGCAAGGGATGGAGAGATTGAACTTGTGAGTTTTCTTCATTCTTTTTCTTTTATTGTGAGTTTTCTTCATTCTTTCTCTTTTACTGCGAGTTTTCTTATTCCCTGTATTTTGCAAAATCCTTGTTTTCTTGACTAAATTAGTGATTGTATTTGTGAAGATTTGATGATGGGGTTTGTGAGTTTTCTTGCGAGGATGTGTGGTTATGATTTGGATTTTGGTTTGACGGTGTGATGACTGGTATTTGTGTGTCCTTGATAATTTTGGATTGGATACTTAGGCTTGTTATATTGCTTGATTTAAATTCTATTTCAAAGGTTTTGGGTGTAAGGTGTAAGTGAAACTTTTAGCCCTTTATCTCTTTGGATGAGCAATTCAGTATACTGTATGTATATTGCTTGTATGGAAATGACGAGTTTCATTTCAGGAAATCCAATTGTGAGATTTTAGACATGTTTGAGAATGAGGTTGCCTTATTTGTGGTGTTTTGTGTTGCAAACGCTTGATCTCCAATATTGTTGATCTGTTTGATGTGTGAGATTTTTCTAGCCTGCTGGGTTCATGTTTGGGGTCACCCATGTTTACCATTTTATTGATTGGGTGTGACTTTGTTTGGTTGGTGTTTGAATGGTTGATAAATATTAATGCATTATAATAAATTTGGAGATTTGTATGCATATTGACTTGTTTATGCATTATGAAGATTTTGGATATTTGAATCAAGGAGTGGCTTGAGTGTCATATTGTTACATAGCCTGATTAATGAATATGCTATGTTTTCCCCAAAAATGTGGGTGAATAGACTGTGAATCAATTCATGTTTGACAAAATGTCATTGTGGAGGAATTTTGTATTATCAAAAATAAATGATAATTGTAAACCTTGTTTTCTGAAAATATAAACCACTTGGACTTGTATCACTTAGAACTACCACATCTCTTTTGTTTATTATTTCCTCTCTCTTATTAGAGAAACTAAATGACCAGTGGATCGTCTTGCGGAGTTGGGGCACCCATTTCTTACTAGAGAAACTAAAATAACCTTCGGGTTAGTCTTGCGGAAATGTGGTGGTTTGTATGCCTAAAATAGGCTTTGATATTTATCCGTCAAAAATGTGACGTGAGTTTATGCGCATTGATAGCCCAAGGGTGGCTTTTGGTACTCATATAGTTAGAGGTATCCGCGATGCATGCCTGTATGTGATGTTCCCACTTAGGCATGGATGACGGAGTAGTCCTCCTTTATATGAGAGAGGCATACGGGCATGTATGTTCGGCACGGAGGTGGTGCGAATGTGGTATCGTCTAAGTGATCAATCCATTAAAAAGACAAACCTAATTCAAATGAAAAGAATAAATGACGTTGCATTGTTTCTAGTTTTTTTTTATGCAGGATGGCAAGTCCACTAATATTTCTGCAGGTCCGACTTGCTATAGTCAACTCCTATAGGGTAAGTATAGGTAAATGCATATTTACATATTTGGATGATGAAATGATTGCCTCGTTGAGGAACTAAATTCTTTGGACTCTGTTTTCTTGCATCACACATTTGCCTCATTGAGGAACTACCTATTGGTGTGATGGTTTGTTGTTTGTGTTTCGCTTGATGTTTATCACGTGCGATCACTACTACAAATATAGGCTTGCATAGCGCTTAAAAATAGGCTTAGATAGCGCTTTTTAGCGCTATCTAAGCTACCGCTATGGTAGTTTAGATAGCGCTCAAAAAAGCGCTATGCAAGGCGCGTACTTGAATAGTGCTTCGTTAGATAGCGTTTATATTAAGCGCTATCTAAGCGTTGATTTTTTTTTTAATTAACTTCAATAGCGCCTTAGAAAGCGCTATGTAAGCTCTAATTTTTTTTTTAAATTAGCTTGCATAGCGCTTTGATGAGCGCTATTTAATTTTGTTGATTTTTTTTAATTAGCTTCGGTGAATTTTTTTATTAACTTTGATTTGTTTTTTCTATTTTTTTGATACCGATTTTCTGGGCTAAATATAATATTTAATATAATAATGACAACGTTCAATCAATCAATAAAGACACAACATGATAACTAACTGTTTCTCATTCATTCAAAATATAATTTAAGCATTCTTACAAAGTGCAGCAGGTAACGGGACCCCTAGCTGTTTCTCAAATTCCCATCTACCAGTCAATATATAACACAATCATACACACCTAAATGATCAACTGCACATCATTGATGTCCAAACCCCTAGCTGCCACATTGATGTCCAAACCATATCTGATAGGAATCTCCATGGGGTCCTTCTTCATATTAGCTGGAAGAGGGGCTTCGATTGCTCTCATCAACGACATTTCTCGTATCGACTGAGGTTACCTATTGAGTTCTTGCTTCAATGACAACTTGGCTCGTTGCAGGGATTCCAATACACCCCCCAACTCAATAGGAATCTCGTGACATGGTCTTGCTACTTGGATTTCAGTCCCTGATGATTCACCTTTAACCATTGGTTATCTCCGGGTTGTATGGGAATTGCCATAGCTCTGCCCTTCTTCCTGTCTTCGTCACCGACTTTAAGGACCTTTTTTCTGGTCTGCCCATCCATTGACGGTCACCTTCTGCATGCCCGTGTATATGTCAATATCATCATCCACTCCTGATAATACATATATACCATAAGTACATGCATGTTATGAAAAGCATAAAACGCTGGAAATTTTGGTATATATACATAGAAGAACATGCATGTTGGTAAGTAATATATACATACCTTTGAGTTTCAAAAGTGCCTTCTTGATGATCTTGCTCTCACAACCTGCACAGTCCATGTGAACTCTCATCTCCACGATCTGTGGTATCAAAAGCAATAATATAGTTAACAGAATCAAAACGTGCACTACATACAATCTAAGGGCATGAACTCAACACAAGAACGACACTAACATATGAGCCTAAAGATGAGACTCACGCATGTTTGGGTTGGGTGCTTGTAAATTCAAACTAAGCTATGAATCTTGAGTTGCAATATAACAAGTTTGCTGTTACAAAGCTGATGATCGGTTGAGTATTGTAGATACTCCCATTCATTTGAAAAGAAGAGAACTTCTGCCGTGCAAGGTGCTCAGAGGGCCCATTTGAATGAGACGAGTTGTTCGCTGACCACTCTTGCTTTGGGTCTCATTTGCTTAAGCCTCCAGGCTTTCTTGACCAGAGAATGAAAATTCAGGGGAACCAGTTTCTGGTCCATGTGTGGAGCTGTTAAATTGTTGCTCCTATGAACTTCTGCTTTCAACATGTGGAGGAAGGAATCTGCCAGGAACTGATTTAACCATTGCATCTCCAGAATGGCAAACCTTTTGCACAACCTTCTTTTCTCCTTGGCTAGGTGAAGGAACAGTATAACCAGTCTCTGCAGCTTCTACCCTGACCTCATCTCTTTCTTCGGTGACATCAGACTGATTCCCATGTTCATATGAATCCTGTTCATTTCAACAAGAACTCATCAGTTAGTGCAAGAGATGACCAATCTGAACAAAATATGTGTATCATCAATCAATAAATCTAGTCTATAGAAATTTCACGAGGAAGTGATCCAGATCAAAGTGAAATGCATACAAGTGCAGCCTAGTGCGACAAATACTGGCAAGGTTATTCAACAACTAAAGTTGACGCTAATTACAGATTTCAGATATATATTGTTTAAGAAGGGCGATTAACTGAAACAGAGCATAAGTAAAACTTAGGTAATGCACCTAAATCAAATCCCATCCAAGAAGAACGAATCATCAATGTGTCTTAATACAAGGACAGATACCACATCACATGCCATTGAATGACTGACAAACTGGCTAATATACATCATCAAATAGCTCTCGAGATGGCTCCTTGCTACACATGTTTAAATTTTGGGATGAACTGATATTTTTAAGGGTGATTTCTTCACCCAAAGAATCACTCCAACAAAAATCAAAATATAATGTGTGAACTGTTGAACTTGGTTCCCTCCCATTCTAGAGTGAGTAAAATTTTGGTAAGTAGCATTTAGATCTCTCTGAGAAATCATAAAATCTAAGGTTCAATGGTAACTGTGCCATGTCAATCCATCATCTCTGATTTAGAGTAAACCAGATAAAAGCGTTGAAACAATATCGAGATCATGAAAGTCAACAAAATCAATGCACCAAATAAGCAAATTGAAGGACCACCATACACCAGCTCAACAATGTAGTAGTTAATGAAAATATCTCTTCAAATATGGAGCACAACTGGTAGTGTTTAAAAATGGGGGATAAAATCAAGGATAGTACCTAGTCAGTTATATGAAAATTATGGGTGGGTTACAACCCATCAGTATTGAGATACAGATCCAACATAGTGGCATCCCAGCCTGGGACATACCTATCGATCTTGAAGTACCTTCACAAGTCTGACTGCAAAGTTATGCTCACTGCACCTGCAAAGAATAGACAAAAATTAGTATCATAATGTGTTATTCTCTAATGGATGGAACTACTCTATCTTGTGTTTGACATCTCTTAGCATTAGATTGTCCAGTGGTTTGCCATTCTCTGGATTCATGATAAAAGTTTGGATAACATGTCACCTTATATGTATTAGACATTCAGCAATGAGAGGTCAATTTGCGAACAAAAGATTTTCCAGGTCCTCAAAACTCCACTTGCCTATATGACCTGACTGAAGATTGTGTCTAATTAAACATTGCTACTAAGTAAAACACACAAAATGGTTTTATACTTAAATCATGCTGCAAAGTTTCTCCTATACCATAGTTTATTGAAGCTTAGTAAAGAAAATAAGAAGTTTAGAAACATAAATGCCAAGAAAGTGCATAAACTCACAAAGATAGTATGTGATACTCAGGAAACAGAATAATTTATTCAGCCAATGATGGTAATACAGTATACATTGAGGGCTAAAATACAATCTCTCTAAAAAGATGGATACTATTTTTACAGAGATCTGGGAGCAGAATAATGCAATAGCAGGAAAACACAATATTACCTGGCCAATAACCAACACTACATTAGCATCAAACGTATCAATGGCGTGAAGAAGCAGCTGCACCAAAACTTCAGAGCATTAATTGGCATCCCACATGTAACCAAATTCAATTGAAAAATATCCAACTCATTTAATTACACAAATTAAACTAGCAATTACCTCATAACCAACGCCTTCTATCCATCCCATGGTATTTATCACCATTCCTGCAGCTCGTGCTTCAGGATTGCCAGCAAACTGTCTCTCTAGAGTTTGAGCAAGCTCTTTCATGAGTACTTTGTATAGCACTGAATTGACACTGCAAAACTACTAATTAAGTAACCCTGAAAATCCTTTTCATTTCTATTGGTAGGCATTAGTACTATTGAAGATGCTAGTAGAGATAATCAAAACATTGGTGGCCCGAACAAAATTGCAACCATGAAAGACACTATGAATAATAAATAATAGCAAAGGAAAACAGATAAATATTGGAATGCATAGGTGCATCCTTATATTAGTGGATTATTTAGTTAAATGTTTTCTGTCAGACCTATACATAGCAATTGCATTTTACTAAAAATGATCCTAACAACATACCACTAGCACTAGCATTTCCTTCAAACACGAAGATGTAACTCCCAAATAATGCCAATAACATTGTAAAATTTCAACAGTCAAAGCTTCAAAAATCCTACTCCTATTAGTCTCAGGTTATACTTTATAACATATCTCATCCGATGATCCTAAAGAAAGAAAATCTTCTGCTTACTGAAGATCAGGATCTGATTATTGAGACAGAAGCTTCTATTCTTCATCATGACAGCTCTCATTGCCTCAATCTGCGTACGGAACTGTATAAGTCCCATTCTAATAGGGTCTGGATATGCCTGCCTGCAGCAATTTTACAAAAAGAAATGGTTTGTAAAATAGAAACTCAAGTCACATCCAAAGCCCCGAAAATTTCAAACTGACCTCATAAACAACTGCATATTTGAAGGATTAAAGTCACAACCACACAAGAAACGTTCTACGTCATCTGGCTGTGCTTGTCTTGGAATCCCTTGCAATAACACCTGATACAGTCAAACAAATTATAACCACATTCTTCAGATGGATTCATAATGGCATAACAGGTCCGGCTACAACATATAGATTCATAATGATGGCATGTGCATCAATTGTTTTCTGGCAGAATCTAGAATGACACTCGCAGAAATTATGGTCTTGGATTGCTAAACACTTTCTTCAATTACCCCCACTTGCTGGGACGGTTCAAAATAGAGTTGGAAGGCGTATTTTATCCATAAGAAGATTAACAATTCTTTCCATTATCAATGTTCTATATTAAAAACATGATACTCCTATGATCAAGAGATTTAATAAGCCTTGCAAGGAATTTCGTTGGAATTCTTTCAAAATAGATTTAAAAAGCCTTGCATATATTACTCACTTGATGAATAAGAGATTATATATTTTTCTTTAATTAACCAAAATTTGAGTGTGTGGAGGAGAAAAATGGGCATGTGATAGAATTTGTGGTACCTTTTCTTTTATCTTTTTTTTTTTACTTCAAAATGTAATAAGTTATCAGATTTTGATAAAACTGTGTCATCACCAGAAGCATTGTTCCAGACCTTGCTAATGCGATTTGTGAGAAAACTAAAATATATTACATATAAGCACAGAAATCATGAGATCCGCAATGTAAAGGCATGCTAAAACACATTCAAATTCCTAATCAAGTGTGAGAAAGTTGGGACATTGCTTTTCCATACATTAATGAGCAGAGGATCAGCAGATAGGGTTCCAAAAATAAGTAGAGTTTCATTACCAATTTGATTATTCTAGTGCAAATAACCTTTATGCTGATACTTGCAATTGTAAAACAATCATTTCATTCCTTGGTGATTAAGAGAGTTAGTGGTATATATGCATATGCCTATACACTTATGGGTTATGACTCTCAAACATGACGTGATATTTTTTTTACCGGTCTATTAGAATGTCATATTTTATACGATATACATATAGAGAATACTGACAAGAAAATTACATTCTGATCATCAAATAACTAGTAATTACTCATTTATTCAATATTGGAAACCTTAAAAACAATAATAGTAAATAAATAAATCTTTGTGTGAGGTGAGTACAGGACATCGATACGATATCAATAAGATAAAATACCCAACTAAATCCATAACAAGAAAATAAAACAACTAACATCATAAAATACTATGACTTACGGTTTTTCCTTCATAAGTTGTAATTTCCCACATGCTACGGTCCACCTGAAATACAATAAAACAGTTTATTCATTCATACAGAAGTACACACCATGAATCAGAAGTATCGAACCCAAATCCGAAACAAGCATCACCTTTTCCAGCCGAAACATCTGACCCTTCCCTCGAATCAACCTTATGGCAGTATCAAATGCCTTGCGAGACTGGAACTGCAGAACCCTGAATCCATTCACAATAAATGAATTATTCAATCAAACAATGCATCCATGAGATTCAAACTTCAAGTAATTTATTCACATAAGAATACATACATTCCTTGTGGATTGAAATATCGATTGTAATCGACTCGAATGTCCATAGGACTCAAAGCACAGCCTTCAAGCATATCAACAATGTCCGTCTTCAACGTATGCTTCCCAATTCCAGTCAGTTTCCCATAGATCGCTTCTACACAACAAAAGACACAAAAAATTTACATTCCAATCAAAACCCAAAGTTTTTAATTCCCAAATGCAATAAACCCTAACCCTAGTTCGGGTAGAAAGTTACCATTGCTTGAAGATTGAAGAATGGGGTCGATTGCTGAGTCTGGGTATCGATTCTTCTGGTTCTCTGGGTCAGCTAAATCCGTCTTCTGTGGCGGGTTCTCTGGTTCGGTGGAGAACTGTTTCGGAGGTTGACGAAGAAGAAAGGGGAGAGCTTGATTGGTTTTGATTGCTTGCAAAGTGTTTGATCGAGAAAGCCAGTAACAACGCTCAGTCGAGAAAGAGCCAAAGCTCGAATGCGAGAGAGAGTGAGAGCGGTGGAGTGAGGGAGGCAGGGAGAGCAATGGAGAGAGTGAGAGCAATGGAGATAGGGAGCAGGGCGAGAGAGAGGGAGGCAGAGCTATGCACAGAGGGGGGACGAGAGAGTGGAGGCGTTGTTCTCCCTTCTAGGTTAGATCGAGAGCGCTATCCTAAATGTAAGTAACATAGCGCTTCGGAAGCGCTATGGTAGCTTTGGTAACGTTTTTTCCCATAGCGTTTTTTAAAGCGCTATCTAAGACATAACTAAGATAGCGCTTAACTGAAAAAAAAAAAAAAAAAAATTAAAAGCGCTATTGTAGTGTTTTTTTTTTTAAGACAAATAAGCGCTATCCTAGTGCCCACTTGGATAGCTCTTTAAAAAAGCGCTATCTAAGTGGCGTTACCTAAGCTAATATTTGTAGTAGTGGATTTTATTGATTTTGGAATGGAGATTTCTCACACCAGCTTTATTGCTGACCCAAGTGAGCTTTTGCTTATTGGGTACATTCCTTTGGGAATGTAGCCGATTAGCTTTTCAGGTTTAGAGACTTTTGAGCAGCGTTACGGGAGTTCCACTAGTAGGGCTAGCGACGTCAGTTTTTCCTGATTAGAGTTTTGTTATTAATTTTAGTTTGTTCATATTTTCTAAATTATATTTTGTCATTGCTGCTAAATGTTTCTGTTGTTATTGAATTTCACGTCCCGAGTTTTGGGGAAACGGATAATCCTACGTGAATTTTAGGATTTACGTTTTTCTCGAAAATCGGGGCGTGACACAATTATTGTTTGTCTGCCAAATATGATGGATGACCACTTGTAAATTGGGTAAGTATCTCATCCCGAAGAAGCACTATGTTAGTAGCTGAATCCCAGATAAACTTGTGGATCTCATCTCATGGTGCGTAGTTTATACATTTTTGTTTTGGTAAAGTTTATTGAATTTGGAAGTCTAAATGTTTGATTTTGTGTGTGGAACAGTTGCAACACCAAAATGAATCGAAAATTTGATGAAGGTGAATCGGCTTACCAATAATGAAGCCTAAGGTCATGATGTGAACCCAAATCAATGACGGAGCCACCGCCACCCCTATTACAACAAGAACTGGAAGCATTAGAATGGCGGCTCTAGCTCTGCTTCATCCCACCGCCATTCAGACTAATCATCAATCCAAGCACCGTTCACGTTTTTTCTTTATTTGTTTGAAAGCTTTCAAGCTTTGATTTTAAAATCAAAAGATTTTATGAATGAAGTTTTGATGGAAGGTGAAGAACGCATAAAGACTTCGTCGATTCGGTCCATATCGGTAAAATATGTGAAATTCGGAGTAGCTTGGAAGGAAGCTTCTGTTAATTACTTAGATGTTTGATTGTGAATTCTGTTCCCGATTAGTGCATGTGGTTGAACCAAGCCGTGAAAAGTCGTTCTTAATTATTATGTTTGAAAAGAAATTCTTTTAGCTTCAGTTTGAAGAAATAAAACCCAAGTCATAACGATTGTGGACAATAACAAAATTGCATCATTTAGCATCAATTAAATAAATAATTGTAGTAGTTCATATTTAAACATAAAACATGACTTTTCTAATCTTCTTTTACAAGTGTTGAATTGTCATTGATGATCAAAATATATTTTTGGACTTAGAGTCGTTGAAACTGATTGCTATATGAAAATTTCCACTTCTATCATTTTCCACACTTCAAATTTCGGAATAAATGTACATTAAACAGTGACAAACGATATTTTGAGCCTCTTGGAATCTCTCCAGTTGCAAAAACAGACAAGGCAATTAAGTCCAAAGACTTTGCCAAGTCTATGAAAATGAATGATAAGCAAATGAATAGTATCACATATTAGTCATCAGTTCAGTGATGATGACAATAAGAGAGGTTCTCAGCATGTACTCATTGTGATTTCACGAAATTACATGAAATTATATTTTCATGCACATCTACGGTGCCTGATACCGTAGAAGAGTTCTTGTGTTTAAAAAAAAAAAATCACAGTTCAAAAGTAAAAAAATAATTGTCAATTAATTAAGAGCATCTGTATATGCCCTACTTCTCACATCTCATTCAACATCCAAGTGCAAGAGAGATGCAAAGAGTCGTTGATAAAAATGTGTAAGAAATGTAAATGAAATCAAAGCTAAATATGCGAAGAAATTTTTGCTCCAAAGGTTGTTTTCGTTATTGGGTCATTGTTCAATTGAAGAATGATAGCATAGTGAACATAGTGAATTCTGTAGAATATTGCAATTTGCTAGGCCTGTTTGTTTGATATTACCTAAGCCTGATGAGAACAATCTTGACAGACTCCTTATAGAAGCCATGGCTGCACTGAAGTAGCAGCTGAACATTATCATCCTCATTGTACCTGTTCTGACACATTGAACAACACATAATCGTCATTTCTCCCTGCACTCTTTAACCACTTGAAATTGAAATCGACAAACCTAATTGAGAAATGAAGAAGTTGGTATTTTAGAAACTCAATCAGATCAGGTAAGTAGGGTTTGGAGTTGGGAATTGATGGAAGAGCGTATTCATAGTGAATGAAATGAATAAGTGTAAGAGGAGAACAAGTGAGGAGCGAACGGGTTTTTAAGTGGGATGTTTTATCACAACCGTTATACAAAACACCTTGGAACCGAACCTTTTGAATTTAAACATTTGGAATCGGACTTGAAGAGTTCTACAACGGATCTGGACAGTTTATTAAAATTCACAAAAGAATCGAACCGTTTATAGCAAAACGAGCTGGTTTAGTTTGGATTCACAGTATCTCGATTCATTTGCCCACCCCTACTTAGGTCCCTAATGATAGGGTGACATGCTTCAAAAAATTAATAAAGCAAAAGAAAATTTCACAAAAAAATCGATGAAGGGAATGTGAGAAAGGTTTCATCCTACCATAATTGTTGGCTTTGTTTCTATTTCATGCGGTAAGAAAATTGAAAGTCTCTAAACACACATTGAAGAGATTTCCTCATTTTCTCTCACTGTTCAAGGAGAGAAAAAAATCAATAAAGAGAGAAAATTGCATTCTCTCACACCATAATTATTGAGATTTTATGTATTTTAACTTTAAGTTGCTGGAAAATTGAAAGTCTCTCAAATTCTTGCTGACTCATTTGAGAATATGCCTAATCATATTAAAATCATGTCATAATTAAACTCCACAACCAAATCATAATTAATGACAAATTATTTTAATTTACAACAAATTCTCCAAAGCTTTTTCACCTCAATTTATAATTGTAACGAAAAGGCACTCATTATCTTCTATAAATTGATCCCAAGGTCTCAATCTATTTCATCCAAGATAATAAGTTATTATTTCCATTACTTGATTTATCTTGAATCTCTCATGAACATTTCCTTTGCTAAATCTATTTCAAAATAAGTGCTCTATTCTACACTTTTCAAGATTCAGCTGTAAAAATTCCTAACTATACAAAGTATTATTTTTCAGAAGTTGCTATATGTACCCGATTGTTTGGCTCGATGCCCCCAAATTTATCTTTTAGATTTAACTTTTAAAAATTGCTTAGGGTACCCAACCAAAATTTGTTAATGTTAAAACATAGAAAAAAAACATTACTCATATTGTTGATTGGTGAGCTTGTATAAAGGATTCCTAATATAAATGTTTGGATGTCGGATTTGTTAAGGTTTTGAATTTGATATAATAGTTGCAACAATTTAAAAATTTTAAGTATTGATTTATCTTTTTTATCTTTTTTTTTATTTAATACATATTGGTTTTGTCAACCTTGTATGGTTAATAAACACATTGAATTTTAACGAATGCGTGATTGAATTTTAGTTTTATAATTTATAGTTTTATGGTTTATAGATGATGGTTATCAGTGTTCTTTCATTCAATAGCCAATTAACGATCCTAAAACGAGAAAAATTTCCTACCATTGATTTTTATTATTACAAAAAATGATAAGTCGGTGTTACATATATTAAATTGGTGCAACAAGGTGAAACATTCCAAACTATCAGTGCAACAAAAAACTGGTGCAACCGAGCCAAATAATCGAATACACCAAGCAGCTCCCTGTTTTTTTCAACTTCATTTATTTTAAAGAATGCACCCAAAAGAATTTCACTACTAAATCCAAATCCACATAAGAATAGTGCTAAGCTTGTGTGTGATTTCTTATCCATATATAAAGGGGCACCATTTAAAGAGTTCAACGGAGGCATCCAAAATCTCTAGGACTGATGATCAATGGTGTAGGCGCGCACAGCTGAACCGAGTAAAAATGCCTTCTCTTTTTGTATCTGTTTAATATTGCGCGTGTATGAACCATTCATGCAACAAAAACAACTCAAGAACTGCTTGAAGACTAGCACAAAACATTCCCCTTGAAAGGAGTAAATAACAGCTCCAGAAAAACTCAATCGCAGCAAGTAGGTGATCATCATAGTGTGAAAGTTTAGACTTTCCCGGTTGTTGCTTGTTGTAAGAAAATTTCATCAAATGGTATCATGATATTCTTATATAATCCAAAAGGCACTTATGTCTTCAAAAGTGAGTCAACTAGATAATAATCCTTCTGATTTCCATAAAGATTTTTCAGGAAACGACTTTTTTTTTTAATTTCTTTCTTTCTTTCTAACTTGTAATATGGGTGGGAATTTTTTATAAGATGATTTGTCATGAAACTTCCTGTGCATGCACCATGTTCCGATTAAAGTCATTTTAAGTTTTTTTTTTTTAATCAAAAGATTTCAAGGCCGGGATGCAGGGGTGGATCCAGGATTGCAGACAAAGGAGGACAAAAAAATATGTAACATTTCCAAGAAATTTCCTCGGTATACAGCATAAAAAATGTCCTTTGTATAAGAAGTTTTCAAGAAATTAGTAAAGGCATCAAAGTTTGTCTTTTTTTCTGGGTTATGTTTAACGATAGAGATATACAACATAAAAATTTCAATTTTTATGTATATTGCAAACAGGCTATGTATGTCACTATGTGTGTAGTGTGAAATGTGTACATGTGGTGTGTATGGGGTGTGTTTGTCTTTGAGTGTGAGATTGATTGCTTAATAACATTTTATGTAGAGCATTTTTTTTTCTTTTGCTTTTATAGAAAGACCATTAAGGCTTATTGTGAGATTGTTTTCAAGAAGGATGAGATTGGTTTGGAGATATTTCATATTGTATTGCCTGCTGCAATGGCTTTAGCAGCTGATCCAATTGTTTTTTTGATTGACACAACATTCATTCGGACATGTAGGTTTGTCATTGTTTCTTCTTTTCTTGTTAGTTGTAATATTAGATGGAGAATCTCTGAATTGGTTGATATGAAAAACTATATTAAATTCAAGAATTTAGGTTTCAGAAATTCATCGAATTTTTTATTGCAAGATCAGGACATAAAATCAACAAATCGGAGATGGAGAAATAAGAACATCAAACAAACTCACATTTTTCAGACGGAGATGAAGAAGAACTGAAGAAAATATCGCAAGACGCACGCGCAGACGCAAACACAAGAAGCTCGATTTCACTTGCGATTTTGGATCTATGATGTTTTTTTATAAAGAGGAAGCAATATAAAATTACAAGGGGGGCAATATAAATTTTCAAAGGGGGGCAATAGTAAAATTTTAACTACTTTAATGAGTATTTTACAAAATCTAACGGGGTCAATAGACCCCCTTATCCAAGCAGTGGATCCGCCCATGCCGGGATGTCAGGCAAGTTCAACATATAAGAATTAAGCCGTACCAGCACCTTTCAAGAGGAGCGGAGCTAGGATTTTCTTTTGGTGAGGTAATTCGTAGAACCGATCTAGGAAGCAACATTAAGGTAGGAGTAAAAATACTCTAGACACAACTGTAACTTCAACAGTCATTACTCTTACATTTCTCTATTTTTATTTTTTACCCAATGGGGATTTGATCTTAGTTTAATTGAATACTCTGCTCCACAGTCATGATGCTTGGAGCTCACTCATGTAAACTGAAAAAAAAAAAAAAAGGTTCGAGTTTTAGTAGACTTTCTGATGTTACTTTTTATTAAGGATGATAAAGTTGCTACTAAATTGGCTTTGTCAGGGTTCTGAAGAGAAAATTACAAGGACGTTAATTAACGATTGTAGACACTTCTTTAAGCATTAACAAATTACAAGGATTCAACTTAAGATCTATCGAGAATGATTCTCACTTTAATTCCCAAAAAAACATGCTAAACATGTCGATAACTATTCACTTTCACACGGATTCAACTCATTCTGATATTTGTAGCTTGATATATATATATGAATTCTAGAATGCCAAATATGGTGTCTGAGCGATTTCATCCATTCATCCTTATGCAGTAGCTCTACATCAGCCCAATGTTTTGAGTTTGGTTGAAATGATATATCCCACTATGAATGGCATTGACTTAAAAATAGTCCTAGTGTTTCTCACAAAGTTCATTCCAATGTCACACTCCACTTCCATTGTGGGTTCATCTTTTTGTAGTAGCTATGGACTTAATATATCTCTAATTATGTTTCCCACTCATGTAAGCCCACAATTATACCTAGACATAAAGAAGTACCACAAGAAAAAATATACATATATCAGTGATGATGGTGTGAGCAAACAATAACTCAGAAAAAGACTCAAAAAGTTAGGTAAACCCCCCATTTGCAATGCAGAGGTGGTATTACTTTTTGACTTTGGTGAAACAGTGAGTGTCATGAAATGTGCTTACAGCACAACCATCCAAATACACCTTGTATATATAAAAAGGAGCACTAGTAGCATAAGTTGAGCAACACCCAATTATCAAAACTTATTTCTTCTAGCTAAGCTAACATAGAGTTAATTTAGAGAAATGGCAACCACTAGCCTTCTTCACCTTGTAGTGATTTTATTAGTTTTTTCTCAAATCATTGCTTTGGAAGGTGTCCCTATTACAAGTAAGTAATACCCCCTCCCTTATTTGCAAGTTAGAAACTAGAGGAATGTTTCTCAATGAGTTCCATTCTCTATGGTTTCAGGGACTAGAGATGTATTTGATGACACTCAATCTCAAGATTTTGTTGCTTCAGAAAATATCCAGCTTCAGGTACTTACTTATCCCTAGTTGTTTCAACCGAGTTCATCAAAAATTGTTTTGCAAAACATGAAGTTATATTATCAATCATGGTGGACTAAAGGCATTTTTTAATGAACTCAGGAAATATCAGAAGAAACGCGGGGAGAAGAGTTCATGCATGGAAGGATGGATTTGGAGAACAATGATTACCCAGGATCAGGAGCTAACAATCGCCATGTTCCAAAACCACCTGTTGGGAGGCAAGGTTGAATGACTAGATGGTTAATTTTGATATTTATCTAGATGGTGATCTTCATCGTAACTCATTATTCATAACTAGCTATGGATTTGGGAATAGTTAAGCTTCTAAAGTGAATTAGTAGGCCGATTAAGGAGTGGGGTGGGTTTATTGGAAAAGCTAACATTAGATGTGAAGAAATTGTGTCTTGTAATTTAAGTTGCTTTATTATTACATCTACACTTGACATATCAGTAAAATATTGAGTGTCCTACATCCCTTTGGTGTTGCAAATTTCTCTGTGATTCTCATCTCTATTGTCATTGCTATGGAACCAACTAATCTGAAAACTATAGACTGATCTTTATGAAAAATCAGGCAAAACTTTGATGGTTGCAGTCTAACTCTTGTTTTGATCAAGAGGTTTGTCTCTGTGACACAAGCACCACCCTATGAAAATGAAAGTTTAATAACAAATGCTTTGACGATACGAAAAGTGCTTTTCGTTGATGATTTGAAGTGTGAGAAAGCTATGCACTGGGATGTAACTGTGTGTAAGGCTTTGTTTTGAAGCAATTTTCCATTAATTTCAAAGCAGACTCCATGTTAGATACTTTCTTGTCTTGGGTGTCACTGCAGTGAGAGGCGAATTGTTGCGTTTTTGTCATAACAACATGAAGTTTCACTGAAAGTTATAACAGCAAGCCTTTAAAACTCGTGTTAAGCTCAGGTAATTTATTTAAAATTTTAAAATCATGGATGTTGCAAACACTACAAAGAATTAAAAAATAAATAAATAAAGTAAATTCAGCAAGAGCATTTTACCGTTGCTAAGTATAAAAAAAAAGCGTAGTTGAATGAATCAATAACAACTCAACGACCGTTGCAATACCATAGCTATATGAATTGTCGCTCCAGTATAACAGCAACGGTGTACTAATCCATGGCTATCTGGCAACGGTTTATAACCGTCGCTAAGTTGCAAAAACTCTGTCGCTAAACCAATTTGAATTCTAAGGTTTTATTTGAGACAACAGTCCTGGCAACAGCTTTAAAACATTTTTAGATGGCTAATTAAGGCTGTCGCAAATTGACAAAATAGAGACATTATTTGCCATGGCTATCTGGCAACAGCTTCAAACCGTTGCTAAGTTGCAAATTCAGAGACGGCTGAAACTGTATCAAATTGACAAAATAGAGATGGCATTTGTCGTGGCTATTTTGCAACAGTTTCTGACCGTCGCTAAGTAGCCAAAATAGAGACAGCATTTGCCATTTCTAACACTAAAAAATTACTAATGAAAATTCATTTTTTTAATGGAATTAGTTCTTTCTATTAATTTTCAAATTTCTCATTGGCTTTTTTTTGTCATTCAGAAGAAATATTTCAAACTTGAGCACAATTATATTATTTTTCATTGTAAATGATGACTAATATACTAACCTTGTTCGTATAATCAATAATTTGTCCATCACAAAAAATACAATTTCAAACAACTTTATACTCTATCAACCTCAAATTGAAATTAATCATATGTATACATATGTATGATTCAGGGGGCTACATAAGCAGAAAATTTACATGGATTAACAATCAAGGACAAACTAAAACTGACCAATTTTGAATCAAGGTTTAATAAAAAAAACAACAAAAAGGATTTTGGAAAGACAAATCCGAAATGTCCATGCCTTTTCAATCTTAATAAACTTTTATCCCCGTCCAAATTCAAAGTGTCTGCAAGTTTCATAGAAATCAAACAATCTTTCAGTCTGCAGAAAAACAAAGGCACTTCATCAGTTAAAAGAACGTTGAAACTAGTTAGAAAGAGTAAAAATAATGACTGGGAATAGCTGTTTGCAAATATTTAATGATCAAATAACATGTTTTGTGATAGCATCTACCTGATTTGCTGCTTTCTTATCAATTTCAAGTGCTCTAATAGCACCATCCTGCAGCATCTCGAAGAACTGTGTCAGGAATAACCTTAGCATAATGATATTGTAAGAAAGAGATGTCAGACATTTAACCGTACCTTGTCAACCCAATTGAGGATAGCATTATGTATTGCAGTATGAATATTCACGCCTTCGCTTGAAACCTGGAGAATAAAAAGACATAAGAGAGCAACACGAGAAGAAAGCAACCACCAAAAACCCATTTGTGATACTAAGCAATGCTTATCAGCGAAAGTGAATATAGAATCACACTATTATAGACAGCTGCTCCTTGTTTGAAACTCATACTCAAAACTTGGAAATATCACTTGTTTAATTTGTTGAAACTTTGAAACTCATCTCTATTATGTTTGCTTGATTCACTGAATCTCTCTAACGATGTAATGTTTTGTGCTCAAAACTTGGAGATAGATACAAGTGCAACTAGAAGTGATAATGAGATGAAACGCACTCTAAGGGTGTGTTTGGTTGCATGGAATCCTATGCCATAGAAATTTATGAGGGGACCCCTACATTTTAGCTAAATTGATATATCACTCCACATCCACCATTTGTTTTTGTGATCAATAGTGGGAATTGAAGTCT
This sequence comes from Berberis thunbergii, assembly GCA_003290165.1. Lineage (NCBI taxonomy): Eukaryota > Viridiplantae > Streptophyta > Magnoliopsida > Ranunculales > Berberidaceae > Berberis > Berberis thunbergii. Next base: position 54,843 of record QNQO01002225.1, on the reverse strand, counting down.
CATGAACATGGAAATCCCACTCCTTGGTCCCCCAAGACATGTGATTCTCATATTTATGAGAATTTCATTCCTACCATTGATAACAAAATCAAATAGTGCATGTAGAGTTATACCTCTAATTAGCCTAAAATATAAGGGTCCCCTCATAAATTCCCATAGCATAGGATTTCATGCAACCAAACACACCCTTACCCTTAGACTTTTGAGTAGTTTGTGGTCTGGGTTTTTGCATTTCTAGGGTCAACAGACTCATCCTGTATTTATCTTTGAGGCCCATAGTAAGAAAAACCACACTCGCACTTGTGTGTTCAGACACTTATTTCTTGATGTTTCAGTGTCTGATAGAATATGACTTACATGCATAAATTTGTAGGGACCAAAAACACAGGTAAATAATGCCTTTGTAAGTTATTTACCAAGTACAAGGTAAACTAGCAAACAAAGTGCCCCTAATATTGAGTGGCTTGAAAGATACTTACCAGATATAGTTGGTGCTTTTGGCATGATAATTCAGGTCTTAACAGTCCTATTAGAATGAGTCTCGCATCCAAAGTCGAGTTGTATGAGTCACATGTGGGGATGGCAACCTAAAAGAAATGAAAGCCATCGGATGGCAACCTAAAAGAAATGAAAGCCATCAAGAAGTAGCACTACAAAAAAAAAGCCCTTTAATAGCGGTTCAAAAACGCTATGGTAGGATACCATAGCGTTTTAGTAAACGCTATGTCTGCCGACGCTATAATAGACCATGGGTCTATTATAGCGGTTTTAAACCGCTATAGAAAGTTTGGTTTTTATAGCGTTTTAAAAACGCTATGGTAGATCCTTTTATAGCGTTTTTAAAATGCTATGGTAGCTCCTTTTATAGCGTTTCTGAAATGCTATAGTAGAGTCTACCATAGCGTTTTAAAAACGCTATGGTAAGTCTACATAGCAAATTTTTTTTTTTTTTTTTTTTCTATCAACTGTTAATTATTTTCAACTCAAAAGTATAAACATTCACATTATAGAATCCAAATAGGATCACTAACAACAAAATTATAATTTTTTTGCTATCAACTCAAAATTACAAACATTCGAATCATCATATATATTGTACTATTGGTGGACATTGACATTATAGAAATCAAGCATTCCATTACATAGCACATTGCAACCCAATAGCAATATAGCAATGAAGTCTGTCGAAAGACATGGAGAGAGTGCTAAACTTCCCAGAAGAGATGGAGAAGATGCTTCACCCACCTGCACGCCGATATGTCAAGAATGACAAGGCCATCTTCCGCACCCCAGCTGATATTTATGAGCACCCCACCTTTTACTCATTTGTTCTTGACATGCCAGGCCTCGAGGCCGCCAATATCAAGGTCACCTTTCTCTCTCACTAGTCTTAGACTCATGAGTTCAATTCAATTAATATCAATAGCTGATCTGATCTACTAATCTCTGCAGGTGAAGGTAGAGAATGGGATACTCCATGTGGCTGGGAAGAAAAAGAAGAACCAGCAGCAGCAGCAGCAGGGGAATGAAGGAGGAGCTGTCAACTGTGTGGATGGAGTGCAAGACAAGCCCCAGGTTAATTACTGCAGCAATGAAGCCACAGAACTTGGAGAATTGCCTACATATGGGGGAGCCATCCTGCATGGGAATTCCCTTTCTTTCCCACATAAGCAACCGCCAAAGCCGCAGAAATGCCTGAAGTGAGTAACAGTGTAACAATCTACAAAACACAAGTCGTAGTAAGTTAATAACTAGTAAGTGCATTTGGTTTTTCAGAGTTTGATGAACTTGTAATGAAAAAGAGTTTCGGTGCTTTCTTACCACATCTAGACCCACTGCTACTCGCCCCAACAAGCTGTCCTGAGGAATGAAAAGGACTAGAAGACTGTAAATGCCTCCAATCACATTTACAATCACAAAATACCTACATGAAGCTCTTAGTAAGAAAAACAAACTATGCAAAACAAGCCAGATGAAGTTCTTAGTAAGGAACTCAAAACAAACTATACAAAACATGCCATTTCAACACCACACAAGCAAATGAAACTTACTTGAATGAAGGAGCATCACTGTACTTTGCTTTGAAAGATAGATTAAACACTGTAGTAGACTCTTGACTAGTGACCATAACAATGGCTGCCACTGCCATTGCACACAAGGCTAAGAGCCTCAACCCAAAGATACAGAGCTTCTCGGTCTTAGCCATGGATTTTGATGAACAAGTCACTTGAGTTTTAAATAAACTATGTAAAGACAAGCCGTGGAAGTCAACGAAAATGAACTGAAATAGCATGTGATTAGTTTCTCAGCCAGAGGGTATTAAGACATAAATTATCAACAAAAGAGATGACTATGGGCAAAAAGATCACAGATCACTGATTTAACATACTTAATGACTGACAATGGTATGACAACACGCCTGTTTATAGTAAAACATAATAAGTAAAATATATAATATATAAAAAGAAAAAGTATGCTTCCACCTCCAAAATCAACCACAACTAGGAAAATGCACCATCGAGGACAAGTAGGCATTGTTGGATTAGCAAAAGTAATTACTAGACTTTATGTATAAGGCACTAACCAATTTTACTGCAACGCCACCTCGCTTTTTTTCTGAGTTGAATGAGAACACATGAAGAACTGAGGACTCTGACTTCACAACATCAAACTTCATACCAAGCTACAAAGAGAAAAATAGATTGGCTACCGAAAATGGAAACTAAATTGGAAAGAAGTCGCATGATGTCGGAAAGATACCTTGACTCCCCAAGAAAGGATGGCCTTCTCTGTAGGTGATCCAGAAAGCTCTATTTCACCACTCTGTCACAAGAAAAGCAAGCAAAAAAGGTATCTCAGGAAAAAAAAATAGTTCTCAATAACTTAGCACCACGACAAAAGCATGTACAGAAATTTGACTCGCATAGAAAACACAAGTTCAAGGAAAAGATCAAGAATAAACAATTACATAGCAACGCCTACAAGAGACGACTGAAATTTTGAAAATATATTAAGATTATTGTGAATGAAAGAGGGAACAATACAAAGATATACTAGATATATAGCATATCAATGAAAGAACAAGTCCCACACAGGCAATTTCATGTTTGGGAATAATTAGAAGATCAAAATACTACTCAGGGCCAATTGAAAGGCCTTGCTAGGTAAGTAATAACAAAGGTTAGTTGGCACCTTCCAAATGCAGCCCTAAGAGCCCTTTATAGATGGCCAGTTGTGTTTTATCGACTCATTTAATAAAACTTAACAAACTCACCCCAGAAGTGAAAACACTGCCCATGGTATTTTGTGCAATGCCGTCAATAATCAGAGATGAGGCAGTAAAAGTCATCGCCCTTCCATCATCGGCTGAATCCATTCTTTGCCCACCAACATATGACTCAACAACAGTCATCTGCAACAGAGGATATGACATTGTGATTAATAGCCTACCATACCTGCAACAGAAACATAACATTGTGTACTATAATGGGTATCTCACTGGGTATGTAACATAATTAAGATTATTAGTGTAAGCACTTACTTGCATACACTTCTCAACTTTAACAATTAAATCTTCTTCTTTAAATTTTAGAGCATCTTCACTAGAAATTTTGTTCTGCAAAGTTTGGAAATACAAGTGTGACCAGTTCAGCATGAGATAACACGATAAACTTAACATCAGGCTCACAAGTACTGTGAGTATACCCAATACAAAGGATTACTTACACGAGTTTCCTCAAGACTGTGCAGTTAATAACGTGTTATAACGCCGAAATAACTCCGAAATAACTCATAACGGCTCCGAGGAGTTAAGTTTTTTCATATATCGTTTGGGCACAACGGATGGAGTTATAACGGCATATACCGGCCGATATTTTAATAAAACGGTTTTTCAAAAAACCGCTATAACGTATCGGTACATTAAAAAAAAAAAAATTTACTAAACCTTTCACTTTTTTCTCATTTGCAGATTCAGAAGATAGGGAAGGGAGCAGTCGATCGAAACAAAAGAAGAACAGAGAAGAGAAACGAAGGAAGAACCCTCAACCCAGTCCGCCAGTCGATCGAGCCTCCTCCGCCAGTCGATCGAGCCTCCTAGTTGATCGAACAGAGAAGAAGGTGCTACTGTAACCCTAGTCGATCGAACAGAGAAGAAGGGAAGAAGAGGAGGGAAGAAGAACCCTAGTCGATCGAGGACTGATCGAACCCTTGGCCCCTTTTCGTTTTCGATCAATCTGATTCTGTAAGACTGTAAGTTATTTGCTTTGCTTCTTCTGTTTTGCTTCTGATCCTTCATCTCTTTTGCTTTGTTTTTGTTCCTTTTTTTTTTTTTGCTAATTGCTTTGCTTCGAATTCGATTTGCTACTTCTTTTGCTTTGCTTCTTCTGTTTTGCTTCTGTTCCTGCTTCTCTTTTGCTTTGCTTCTTCCTGTTTTGCTTCTCTTTTGCTTCGTTTTTGCTAATTGTCCCTGTTTCTCTTCCTGTTTTGCTTCTCTTTTGCTTCGTTTTTGCTAATTGTTCCTGCTTCTCTTCCTGTTTTGCTTCTCTTTTGCTTTGCTTTTTCATTTTTCATTCTAATTTTGCTTTTGCATAACTTATTAATTGCAGATGACATCTTTGATGTTTCATTTTGATGTTTATGAACATGAACATGACATCTTGCTGATCTTGATAATTTGATATTGACATTGTCACATTGCTGATCTTGCTTAATGTTATGATATCTTGCTTAATGTTATGAACATAATATGAAATATCTTGCTTTATTGAATTAGTGAATTACAATTTCAAGTTTCAACAATTCCAATTTCATCAGTTACATCTGTTGTTCAACTGAAATTTATTGAGTGTGTTTGATAATGTAGATAACATAGTTCAGAGATTTAGTTGTGTTGGCGTGCTGGGTGCTGCTGCTTGCTGGTGCTGGCGAAGCCTGCGATCTCTGTAAGCTTCCCTTCTTTAAATATTTGTTTATCTGAAACAAATATGAACAATGATTAGTATTTAGTTTCAAGTTTATTGGCAATTTGGCAAACTAGCAATAACAAATTTATATTAAGTGATTTTTTTTGACTCTATAGTCTATAATACATTAATATACTTAGTGGGGGTATAAAAATATATTTTAAAAAATAATTCGTTGTATACCGTTATATATCGTTATAGCTCGATATAATCCGATATAACTTATAACGCTCCTAGACCGTTATGAATCCGTTATCCGTTTTAACTGCATAGCCTCAAGATTGTACTACAAGCAAGAGTAGAAAGCCATTTTATCATCTTTGTTCACAAATTCGTGTAATGCAACATCCAAATCATTAACTGGAAGGATTTCCATTTTCTGCAAAACCAGAAATCAATTTAGGGTGCGCATTCCACATTCAAACAAAATAGTAGGATCTACATTGAGCAGAATGGATATTCATCTAGATTTAACAGTCCTCATAATGTTAGTCAAACATGAGGCAATCGTATTAGGATCACTATAGAACAAATTTATGCAATTGAAAAGTGGCAGTATTATCTAACAAGATCTGCTGAAACACTATGTACCTTGCATCAATATTTCAGTGATTGTAAACTCAAGTAATTTATGTCTCGACAGCTTAGTTCATACCCAAAATACTTCCCTTCCCCTAATCCCTACTAATATGACAAAAAGCAACATATTAAGTTTCCGCCGTGAATTTCCATGTTCCTCCAAGAAAGTGATACAGCCAAGCACATCAAATGGATCTGATGAAATTAAAAGGTAAGGCAAACATGGAAAATGCCCTAAAATTTTCCAATTTTTTCATTGTAATGACCCCATTAAACAATGGACTTAAATATTATACATAGGAAGTGCATATCAAGAGCATACCAAATTGTTTTCTGCAACCAGAGCCTCAATATTCTGTTGGTTCAGCTCTTCTGTTATTCAATCTGAAACCTACACAAAAAAAAAGGAAAACACTTAGATTACAAACTACAATGACATCAAGCCCTAGCAGAAATGTATCAGATTGGTCAAATAAATGCCAGGAGGTTGTCTGGAAGTTGTGCAAGTACAACTAACATGAATACATCAGACATCAATAACAAACCCTAGTATAGAAACATAGGCAAACACACCCTTGTGCACAAACACTGTTAAGACAAGGCCTGTAGCCCAGTTCACAAGCATTACACACACCTGTATTTTCACCAAAGCATGCTCACTCTAACACATAATATCTTGGTAACATCATCAGTATCTACCAAAGTTGAACAGGATCTACAATGCAGACAAGGTGTACCATACCCTTAAGACATGACATGGACACATAAATGTGAAAAGCTTATACTGCAACATATACAAGGTCATAAACCCTATTATTCTAAGCCAGCCAAATATCTGAAACAGAATTGGATTTACAATTAGTTTCCCAAAACTTTAGTATTCATGCAAATTCCATGATTCAAATTACCATCTATATTCATCATCAAACATGCCTAGACTAAAACAAATCCAAACCCCATCGAAACCAAACTGAAAAGCCCACCTTTCCTTACATTCACAAAGCCTCTCATCACAAATTGAGAAAGGCAAAAGAAACCTTCATTTCTACACCAATCTCAATCAAAAGAAATCATCAAACAACAAAAGATGAAAACTTATGCAAATATGAATTTTCGGCAAATTCAATCCCTCAACCACTCAATATAAAAAAAGAACTCCAATTACCTCAATTGAGAACAAATTCCAAAGCTTTTCAGTTCAAAACACATTTAAAACTGACGATTACAATCCATTTTAATGAAATTACACATGCAGACTCCAAATTACCATCGACATTCATCATCAAACATGCCTAGACTGAAAATCCAAAACCCATCAAACTAAACTAAAAGGCCAACCTTTCTCCACAATTCTCAAAACCTCTCCTCTCGTCACAAGATTGAGAAAGACAAAGGAAACCTTCACTTCTACGCCAATCTCAATCAAAGAAGTCAGTTGAGAACAAAACAATCCATGATACATCAACTCAAGTGCCAATATAAAAAAAAATTTTCCACTGCAACTCTGGTACCAACACAATGAAAAGTCTCAAAGGACTAATGAAAACAGTACTACCCTATTTAGAAAGTTAAAAACAAGTTGATGATTCTTCTATGAGATTGAACATGCAAACGATGAAAACTTGCAAAAAATGAAAACATGCATTTTCTAAAAATTCAACCCCTCAGCCACCCAAAATTGAAGGAAAAAAAAGATTAAAACTTTTTGAGTCCAGAACACATTGAAAACTGCCGATTAGAGTCCATGACAATGAAATTACACATGCATGATCCTAATTATCATCTCCCCTTCATCATCAAACATGCCTATACTCGAAAAACAATCAACACAGAATCTCTCACAACAACAAACCTCACCTTCTCGGGAGAGATGTAGCATTGACCATTTGGTTTAGCAGCTCTGGTGGCTAGACGGGTTATCGCCCCGGTACCTTGGTGGCAAACCTGCAACACAGTTGATCTTTCTGTTAGGATAACATGACATCAAAAATATCGACAGGGCAACCTACAAAAACAAATTCAAATTCTAAGTCTTACCAAATAGATGTCGCTTCAGATCTTCTTGCATCGTGTCATTATTGCACACAAAAATGTATCCTCCAAGCACCTCATTTCGTGGAAGCATCTCTGTTGCAGGCAGGGTCTTGAAGCGTTTGTCAAGAGCAGTGTTGTTATTGTTTTCATTGTTATTGTCAAGACCATTCTTCAATCATTCATACCTGTTATATGATACACAAAAGAGACTGATCACCGTCTAATGAGAACATAGTACTCTTTTTTTCTAAGTACATATTACACACCTTTGAGAGGTTGGTGGTGTTTGCCTGTTCGCAACATCAAGTAAAACGCTCCTAATTATCAAAAAAATTCACCTCGAATTCTGATCTGAACTCAAAGCAACAAAATCTTAGAACGAACTAGTGTGAAATGCAGGACAAAAAACAACTAATCTATCAAAAGATCATGAACTCTAATAACCAAACAAACTGAAGTAAAATCAAAACTAATTCCGAAAACTTCAAGAACTAAGAACCCTAGAACACCGAAACCAAGCAAAATGAAGGCGAGGCACGCCATATCTGAGACTTACCAGCAAATGTAATCCTTCAAAGCTCTAAATCTACAATTCCTTTACTGCAAAAGGTGATACAAATTCAATCAAACAAACAAAAGAAAAATGTTCAGAGATCCAAAACACAGATTCAGCAAAACAAACTGAAAAGTGAAGAAAAATCAATCAAGAATTGTAAGTTGAGTTACCTTGAATGAACATGAGAGTTGAATACGAGAGAGAGGGGTCCAATCGTCACAGAATGGTGCGGTGATTTCGGCTTCAAGAGTGAAGAGCAACCAAAAGAATCCATTTAAGAGCCTTCGAAGTTGGCATCTTTGGTAACTTAAGATCCACTACCTCCTCAGCTTTCCTATTTCCAACCATTGTCTTCAACCAATCAACCAAATTCACCTACAAACAGAATTTTAAGTTTAGATCAAACAAAAAGGAGAAAGGTTACAAATTTAAAGTCTTTTAAAGTTTCAGCATCTGGCCTCTGCTGCTGCTGCTTCTGCTGATGATGAGCTGAAGAAATTTCTTGGATCTGTTTCGACACATTTGGTGATGGGTCTCTCATCGACACCCTCTTCTTCTTCGAGCTCATCGATTCATTCAAAGAGGACCTTTTACATAGAGATGTGATGCAGAAGAAGAGTGTGAACAAAACCTACCCAACCTAAATGGAATCAGTCAATCAGTCTAGGGTTTCGGATTTATAAAACCCCATTTTGCAGAATCTTGAAATCCCTCTCTCGAAATGAAATTTTATCAAGAACTGAGCCCTAACCCTCCCAAGATCAGATCAAGACGTCGTGAATGTAGATACGGAAATTCAGAGAGAAAATGAAACGAAGCTCACCTCTTGATTTGGATGCAAACATTAACATTGCTGCTCTGTTCCAGCGGTGTTGGCAAGGGAAGATCATCCAAACCCATTTGCAAATTGAAAAAAGAAATAAAAGCTCTCTCTAGGGTTTCTTTCGTATGGTTTGGTTTCGTTTGGCTTAGAGATAGAGAAAGGAAAGATGGAAGGAAATGAGACGAATGAGAGTGAATTCGCAATCTCCGTCTCTTGGAGTGAAGGATGGTATGTTGCTTGCATAAGAAGATGGAGTGAAGGATTGTTGTGTTCTTTCGATTTTGCTATGTTTTAGGGCAATAACAAGAGCAAGAAGGAGACGAGTAAGAGGTAGAGCAGAGAGAGGCGAGAGAGAAGGAGATGAGAGGCGAGCTCTGTGGTTTAGTGTACTGAATGGGGAGAGGAGAGAAAGTCGCGAAGTACAAAAAACATTTGGGAGAGCGCCAAAACGCCCGCCAGATTTCTATAGCGTTATTTTTCATTTTCTAAGTCATTCAAATTTTACTTTTTATAGCACATTTATAAAAAACGCTATTGGCACATGCTATCAATGAGCATTTGTGTTGTAGTGTAGGGATGGTAGTGGGGCAAATTTTCACGGATATTCGCCCCACTCATCCCGTTTGGGGCTGATTTGGTAAAGGGTCCCTGGATCTCGGGGCTAATACGAATTTTTGATCTGTATCCGTTTATTAATCGGGGCAGATACGGATTTGGCCATATCTGCCCCACGGATATCTGTTTAATCGGTAAATTTACAAAATACCCTTCATCTATATAAAGGGATTAACCCTACCTCTCACACACACAGACAGTCGCCCTCTCTCTCACAGAGAGATCTCCCTCAGAGAGATTTCCCTCACACCAAAGCCTCTCACTCTCACACACACCAGACGCAGAGAGATCTCCCTCTCACCTCACACACACACCAGACACATAGAGATCTCCTTCACACCTCAGGTGGAAGTCAAAGTTATCAAGCAACAGTATGTTCCAGTGGCCAATAAAAACAAAGTTACAAAATCCGATGTGGGCATGAGTGGTGCAAAAAATAATATGGGGGAGGAAATCAAGGAGGGAATGAGTACGGAGAAACAAGTGGCCAAAGAATCGGTGAATTTAGTGTTGACAAACAAATTTGAGACTCTTACGGAAGATATTGTTGAAGAGGAGAGGAAACAAAGAAAAACTCTTTCGGCTTGTAAGGAAAAGGATAGCGCTAATGATATAGTTGCGCATGAAACGTCGGAGGAAGGCCTACAAGAGGCGGGGTATACAATTAGTGAAATTGAAAAAGCTAAACAAGGAGGCCTAATGGTAAGAGATGGTTTAGGCAGTTCGGGGACGACAAGTTCTGGGCTGGAAGATGTATCAAAAAAGGTTGAAATCAATCAAATTAAGATTCTAAAAAGAGAGGGATCTCGAGCCCTTCAGACTAATGAAGCAGAAGCTCATGTTGTCCTAAGAAGTCGGCCTGTTCACGCTGAATGTGGTTATCTTCTACCCGAGTCAGGGAGCCAAATGGGTGAGCAAGTTTTGCTCAATTTTGATCAGGAACGATCCACTTTTCCACATGCAGACCAATAGCTAAACGAAACTCCAAAAACAGCGACTCCAACAACAGACCAGCAGCTAAACGAGACTCCAAAAACAGAGCTTGCACGCTCTGTTTCAGCAATGAACGAAGCAGAGCTTGCACGCTCTGTTTCAGCAGTAAACAAAGACGGGTTTGAGATCAAATCTAAACAATTGGGAGGCGCAGAAAGAGGGGCAAATTGTCTACAGACAACGGTGAACTTGGGCCTCCTCGCAACGAATCAAATTGAGCATAAATCTAGTAGTAGTTCTAGGCCGAATGGAGAACACCATATCGAACCCAGTGATGCTAGAATTCAGTCCGAACAATTGATTTCAGTTACTCGTGAGGAGGTGAGGTTGCTAATAGATAATGCTATCAACTTGGTTGAGGAAGGTCGCGCTAAACGGAAAAAGAAGAAAAAAAGGAATATTAATACTTTCGAAAACGCCTCAGAAGATAGTGATGAGACTGAGTCAGCTTCGGAGGTACAGCTAGAAACTGTAGCTATCAAGGATTTAGAGTTGGGGGTGCAATCAGGTGAAGAAACTAAAAAACCAAAAGTCAAAATGGCGGTACCTCCGGTCACGCGTCGTAAGACAAAGAAGGGTACTTTTTTCCTCCCGCATTCAAGATGATTGAAATTTTTTTGTTTTAGAATGCTCGTGGGGTCGGTAATAGAGCCACAAAAAAATGGTTAAAAATTATAGTGAAGGAAAATAATGTTAGAATTCTTATAATAGCAGAGTCTATGATTGAAGCTAGCAGATATATGGAGGTTGGCAATAAACTTAAGTTTGTGGGGTGCCTCTAATGACATGTTGGGTGGTAAAATATGGATCCTTTGGAATGCTGCATTGGACTTCTCAATTGTGGACATGTCGGACCAGATCATTCACTGTCAAGTAACAGATTCTACTTCAAGAGTTTATTTAATTTCTTTTGTTTATGCTAAATGCTTGGTTGAAGAGTGAAGGGAACTTTGGTCAGATATGGTTACTCATGCTTCTAATCATGACCTACCATGGATGGTTGGCAGGGATTTCAACACTATTTTAAATTCACAAGAAAAGATTGGGGGAGTGGAGTCGTCCTTGTCTAGTATGTCTAATTTCTCAGATTGTATTGAAAATTGTGGATTGATTGAATGTGTCTTCACGGGACCTAGACTTACCTGGTGTAACAATAGGCGAGGAAGAGACCGTATATGGGCTAGACTTGATAGAATTTTTGTTAATTCGGCATGTTTGACAGTATTGGCTAACCCGAAAGTGGAACATCTCAGCAAAACTTTTTCTGATCACTTTCCCCTGCTGGCATCCATGCCCACTCAGGTGCGAACAGGTTTTATCCCATTTAGATTCCTTAATATGTGGATGACACATCCTGGGTTTCCAGTGCTGGTCAGAGAAATATGGTTGTCTGATTTAGGTGAAATGAGACTTATTGACAAAATTGATGTTAAGCTTAAAATGGTGAGAAGGGATCTTATACAGTGGAACAATACGGTATTTGGTAATGTATTTAGCAGACTGAGATCTCTAGAGGATGAAATGCAACAATGGGAGACTATTCTTCTGGCGGGCTAGGATAATATTGGTAATAATGGCCTTAATGTTGCTGCAAACTGGGACATTAATGCTTGTTGTAATCTGAGTCGTTGTCAGGTGGAGTACAGATTAACTCTAAAACAAAAGGAGCTTTACTGGATTCAGAAGTCGAGAGAAAAAGAATACAGTGAAGGGGATGCTTGTACAAAATATTTTTTTGCTTCCACAAAATCCAAACAAAAAAGAAGGGTCATCTGTCATATCTCTTTGCCAGGTGGTAGGACCATTTCGGATCCGGGTGAAATCCTTGAAGAAGAAAATAATTTTTTTCATAGTCTTTTGACTACCCAGGGAGACTGTGTGCTAGATTCAGAACTGTTAGATTGCATTCCGAAGACCATTACGGCAGTTAGGTGTGATGTTTTGGTCAAAAGGCCTTCGTTGGAGAAAGTAAAGGATGTTGTCTTTGATATTCCAAAAATAGTGCCCCTGACCCGGATGGATTTACTGCTGGTTTCTTTCAAACATGCTGGGATCTGGTGAGTATTGATATATGGGAAGCTGCTATACAGTTTTTTGAGGGGGAGGCTCTTTCGGCGTCTTTTTCTGCAAACTTCATGGCTTTGATCCCAAAAAGGGAAAATTCAGGTTTCTTTTCTGACTTTCGCCCCCATTAGTCTTTGCAATGTTATCTATAAAATTTTCAGTAAAATTCTTTGCAATAGATTGCCATTGGTATTACCAGAAATGATCACCTTGGAGCAAGGCCACTACTAAAAAAATCCCCTTTTGCGATGACTCGTAGCGCGACGAGGGAAGTTTTGTCGCTCAAAATTATCATGGCGCGACGACATATTTAATATTGTCACGCAAGTACAAAAAATAGGTAACTACTTTAAATATGCAACGCTGTTAAATATTATCTCCAATGTGATGCGCTATTCCCGAAGAGGATGGGTGGTTACACCCATCCCTCGCCCCTTTCCCTCGACCCCTCCCTCGCTCTGTAGCAAAGCTCCTAGCTAAGATAACATAGGGGCAACCACTTGCCTTCTTCACCTTGTAGTGATTTTACTGTTTTTCTCAAATGATTATTTTGTAGGGTGTCCCTATGTCAAGTAAGTAAACACCTATAGAACTGTGGCAATATATGTTCTTGGTCTCAATGAGTTACATTTCGTGTGTTTTCAGGGATTAGAAGTTTAGTTGATGACACTCAAATTGAAGGTTTTGTAATTTCGAAGAATTTCCAGCTTCAGGAACTTAATAGAATTCATTGATCAAAATGTCATGGAAACAAAAACTCATATTGATCATGTGGTGATTAATTTATTTTTATTTTTTCTAGTGAAATCAGGAAATGTTAGAACAAACATGGGGATAAGAGTTCATGCATGGAAGGGTGGATTAAGTATTAAGTAAACCCCTATAAACCTGAGGCAATATATGTTCTTGGTCTCAATGAGTTACATTTCGTGTGTTTTCAGGGATTAGAAGTTTAGTTGATGACACTCAAATTGAAGGTTTTTTAATTTCGAAGAATTTCCAGCTTCAGGAACTTAATAGAATTCATTGATCAAAATGTCATGGAAACAAAAACTCATATTGATCATGTGGTGATTAATTTATTTTTATTTTTTCTAGTGAAATCAGGAAGTGTTAGAACAAACATGGGGATAAGAGTTCATGCATGGAAGGGTGGATTAAGAAAACAATCATTATCCAGGAACAGAAGCTAATGATTGCCACACTCCAAAACATCCAAATCTGTGTTAGAAGAAACATGGGGAGAAGAGCTCGTGCATGGAAGGATGGATTTAGAGAACAATTATTATCCAAGAACATGAGCTAATGATCGCTACATCCGAAAGTGTCAGAATAAACATGGGGAGAAGAGTTCATGCATGGAAGGATGGACATAGAGAACAATGATTTATGATATTCGAACAGTCATTCAATCGCAGCGGTATACGTGGCACGAACAATCCTAATGGAATATGACATGGACAGACTAGATCCAGGTCAGGCTTAATCTGGTTTATGAGTCAGGAGATCAAGCAAAGATTACACAAACCTAATGTGATAGAAATCTAGAAGTTTGGCCCAGGATAAAAAGATCAGAACACAGACCCTTGGGCTAGAATAAATCCAAGGCTCATTTGGACCACTCCTAGTCCAATTAAGGACATTCAGTCCAAAAGGGAAACAAATACCAAAGAAGTTCAAGTCATGTAAGGGAAATAATCTACAAGGACATAACTTGATAGAGGGAAGATCTGAATAAGATTTTCTCCCTCTATTGTGCAATGAGAGATAGAGTCGAGGACGGAGATAAAATTTTCTTATTATATAAGGTGAACAAGAGGAAGGAGTAAGGTATGCAACCCTAATGTTGAGGTCCAGCCCATTAGGGTGGATCCAACTTAGGGATGGCAGTGGGGCGGATTTTCACGGATATTCGCCCCACCCAATCCGTTTGGGGCGGTTTTGGATATGGCTGAATGGATTTTCGGGTGGTTTCAGGTATCCAAAAAATATTCGTTCACTATTCGGGGCGGATACGGATTTGGTCATATCCGCCCCGCAAGCCTCGCGGATATTAGTTTAACCAACAAATTTACAAAAATGCCCTTCACCTATATAATGGATAAACTCTTTTTTCACATTCGCCCATTTGCTCCCTCGCCCTCAAGCGCCCGTTCTCTCACAGAGTCCCTCACCCTCACCAAACTCTCCTTCTCACAGAGCAACAAGCGTCCATTCTCTCACAGAGCAACGATCTCCCTCCCTCCCTCACACCGCACACCAGTACACCACCTCGCCCTCCCTCACGCCGCAAGACGCCGACATCCTCCCTGCTCCCTGCTCCCCTCACGCCACGAGTCGCCGAGCTCGAGATCCTCCCTACTCCCCTCACGCCGCGAGACCCGCGAGATGCCGAGATCCTCCCTGCTCGCTGCTCCCCTCACGCCGCGATCTGCCTCCCTGCTCTCGAATGACAAAGGGTTTCCTCCTCTAGATCAAGATCTGATTTGATCAACATCAGATTTGATCAAGATCAAGATCTGATCTGATCCAGATCTGATCGAGATCAAGATCTAATCATGATCTGATCGAGATCAAGATCTAATCATGATCTGATCGAGATCAAGATCTGATCAGATCTCAGAGATCGAATATTTTAGATCGATTTATTTGTAATATGTTGTAATTTTTTTTTTGAATTTGTTGTATTTTTTTTTAGATCAGAGAACTCAGATTTGATCTTTAGATAGAATGTTTTTTTATCTGATCAAGATCATGATCTGATCTGATCTCAGAGATCGATTTATTTGTAATATGTTGTAATTTTTTTTTTGAATTTGTTGTATTTTTTTTAGATCAGAGTACTCAGATCTGATCTTTAGATCGAATGTATTTATTTTTTTTTGTAATTTGTTGTATTTTTTTTTGTATGTATTTGTATAAGTAAGATCTGTTTTTTTTTCGGGTTAAATGAGCGGGGCGGATATCCGCCTATCTGTCTGGGTCGGGGATGGTTTTTAAAAAAAATGATAAACGGATATGCGGGGCGGTTTTGGGGACCCAAAATCTCTCACGGGGCGGGGATGGATTTGCTCAAATCCGCCCCGTTGCCATCCCTAATCCAACTTTGGTAATTAATCAAACACAATTTCAAGTTTGGTTGAATAAGGAAAAATGTTTTCAATAAGAAACAAAAGTAGAGTTTTTGTTTTGAATAAGAAATGAGTTAGAAGCTGGTTAATTAAATAGAAACAAAGATCTATTTGAGGCAGTGTTGGACGGCTGCAAACAAGTATAAATAGGTGCATAAAACAGAGTTTTATTAATAGTGTTTTCAAATAAGTTGTTGCGTGAATAAACAACAAAGAACATAGTATTCTCTTTGGTGTTTGGTACGGCTGTGTGCGCGTTGACGGTGACTTTGTGTCTGATTCTTTGGGCGCGATTTTGTGCGACAAAGTGTGACGCGTAGCTGCGATATCGACTTACTTTTGTCGATTGATTTGGTAGAAGAAGTTGAATGAGCTTTTGGGTTAATTTGTTGTGAGATAACCCGTGTTATTTACTCCTTGTATTACTCAAGCTTTGGGCAAAAACTCTTGAGAAGTTATTGTATTTCTTCTTATTTGATTAGTGGATTCTCTCTCATTTGCCTCGTGGTTTTTCCCTTTACATTGAAGGGTTTTCCACATAAATCTTGGTATCTCGTTTATTATTGCTTTAGATTATTTTCTTGGTATTATTTTATTGGTATTTGTCCCAACAAAGTAGTATCAGAGCAATTGTTGGGAGATTTTCAATTAAGAGAGTTGACATGGAGAATAACAACAATACAAAAATGATTAGCCTTAATGGCTCAAACTATGTTATTTGAAAAGCCAAGATGGAAGATATCTTATACTGTAAGGATTTGTACCCTCCAATTTAGGGAGATGCAGCTAAACCTAAGGATATGTCAGAAGAAGAGTGGAAGAAATTAAACAAAAAGACTATTGGTCACGTCAGGCAATTGTTAGATGATTTGGTATTTCATCATGCGCACATGTTCTTTGGACCAAACTTCAGAATTTATATGAAAGGAAAACCGCTGCAAACAAAGCCTTCTTGATAAGGAAGTTAGTGAACTTGAAATTCAAGGAAGGTAGCTCTATTGTTGAACACTTGGATGAGGTGCACAGTGTGGTGAATCAGTTGTCCAATATGAAGATAGTGTTAGATGATGAAATGCAAGCACTATTACTCCTTAGCTCATTACCAGATAGTTGGAAAATATTGGTTGTGTCGGTTAGTAATTCGGCACCGAATGGACAGCTTACCATGGAGTTGGTTACCGGTAGTTTATTTAATGAAGAGACTAAAAGGAAGTCTGCCAGTATTAATCATTCCCAAGCACTTGTGACTGAAAACAGGAGGAGAAAAAATATAAAAAATACCATGGTTATGATAAGAACCGTGACAAGTCAAGAGGGAGATCAAAGTCAAGAGATAGAAGTTTTAAGTGTCATTATTGTGGTAAACCAGGCCATTTCAGAAAACAATTACAGTTGCAAAAGAGATTTGAAAGAGGGAAAAGTGAAGAATGGTGATAGTAAAGAAGCTACAGTTGCTGTTATTGATGAACCCGTGGCTCTTTTGTATGGTGAAGGTGAATGTTTGCACATTGCAAATGAAGAAAGCAAATGGATTATTGACACTGATGCATCTTATCATGCAACCCAAGGAAATACTATTTCACTACTTATAGAGCAAGAGATTTTGGCAGTGTGAAGATGGGAAACACTAGCAACTCTAAAATAGTGAGAATAGGTGATGTGTGTGTCCAGACTAATACGGGGTGCACGTTGACTTTGAAAGATGTATGTCATGTTCCTGATCTTCGTCTGAACCTGATTTCTGGACTTGTTTTGGATAAACAATGTTATATTAATTATTTTGGTAATGGTGTATGGAAGCTTACGAAAGGTTCACTTGTTGTGACAAAGGGTAAGGCGTGTTGCACACTATACAAGACTCAGGTGAAATTGTGTAAGACTGGTTTGAATGCAGTTGAAGATGGTTATTCAACAAACTTGTGGCATAGGCGACTTGCACACATGAGTCAGAAAGGTACGCAACACTTATAAAAGAAGAAATTAATTCCCTCCTTGAAATGTACTCCTCTTAACCCCTATGATTATTGTTTATTTGGTAAACATCATAGAGTTGTATTTCATAGATCATCAAAAAGAAAATATGGCTTGTTAGATTTGGTTTACATTGATGTTTGTGGTCCCATTGAAGTATATTCTCTTGGTGGTAGTAGATATTTCTTGACATTTATTGATGATGCATCAAGAAATGTGTGGATATATTTTCTCAGATCTAAGGACCAGGTTTTTCAGCTATTCCAGCAGTGTCATGCCAAGGTTGAAAGAGAAACAGGTAGAGTTTTGAAGTGTCTCCGCAATGATAATGGTGGCGAGTACACATCAAAATAATTTAAAGCTTATTGTAGTAAGCTTGGTATACGACATGAAAAGACAGTTCTTGACACTCCACAGCATAATGGGGGTAACAAAAAGAATGAACCGGACTATTGTAGAAAAGGTGAGATGCATGTTTCGCATGGCTAAATTGCCAAAAGAGTTTTGGTCTGAAGCTGCTAGTACAGCTTGTTATCTCAGGTCTCCTTCATTTCCTTTAGATTGTGACATTCTAGAAAAAGTGTGGAGAGGGAAAGATAGTTCATATTCTCATCTGAAGGTATTTGGCTATAAAACATGTGTTCATGTACCAAAGGAGAAAAGATTAAAGTTTGATGAGAAGGCATCTCCATGTATTTTCATTGGTTATAGAGATGAGTAGTTTGGCTACAGATTATGGGATCCTGAGGATAAAAAATTATTAGAAACAGAGATGTGGTATTTTATGAAGATCATACCATTGCAGATTTTGAGAAAATTGAAAAGCCCAATCAGATAAATAATGAGGTAGCAGATCTTACACCACTTCCTCCTCCTTTGTCATATGTTGAAAATGGGGGAGAGATGCCAAATGATATAGTTGGTGACCATATGTCAGAAAATAAAGTTGTTAATGATGTTCATGTAGAAACAGATGAGACTGCGCATGAAGAGCAACCCCTTCAGCAATAAATAGTAGAGCCTCAATTAAGAAGGTCTACTAGAGAGCACCAACCTTCAAAGAAGTACCCCAATGATGAGTATGTTTTCCTTATAGAAGAAGGTGAACTAGAAAATTTTCAAGAAATACTAGATCATAAAGATAAAGATAGTTGGATGAAAGCTATGCAAAAAGAGATGAGTTCCTTGCATAAGAATGGTACTTATGATTTAGTTGAAATTCCAAAAGGTAGAAAACCTTTGAAGAACAAATGGGTGTAAAAATTGAAAAAGGATGGTGATGGAAAGAATGTGAAGCACAAAGCTCGGTTATTGGTAAAAGGCTTTGCGCAAAAGAAGTGGATGGATTTTGATGAGATATTCTCACCCGTGGTGAAGATGACATCCATTAGAGTGGTGTTAAGTCTTGCAGCTAGCCTGGATCTTGCGATTGAGTAGTTATATGTTAAAACTGCATTTCTTCATGGGGATTTGCATGAAGAAATTTACATGGCACAACCAGAGGGTTTTGAAGTGAAAGGGAAAGAACATATGGTTTGCAGATTGAAGAAAAGTCTTTATGGATTGAAACAGCTCCGAGACAGTGGTATAAGAAGTTTGACTGCTTTATGGTAGGACATGGCTACAAGAGAACACTTCTAGACCATTGTGTTTATGTCAAATATTTTTCGCCTGATAGCTTCATTATTCTCTTGATTTATGTTGATGGTATGTTAATTGTTGGAAAAGATGTTGATATGATTAGCAGGTTGAAAAAAATTTGTTTAGCTCTTTTGATATGAAAGACTTGGGGCCAGCTCAACACATCCTAGGGATGAAGATTAATGTATGCTATGGTTTGTACAAGACCAGATATTGCTCAAGCAGTCGGTGTTGTGAGTAGGTATTCAAAAAATTCAGGAAAAGAACATTGGGCTGCAGTTAAATGGATTATGAGATATTTGAAGGTACTTCAAAGCTTTGTTTAAGCTTTGGTAATTCAGGAGCTGTGTTAGAAGGGTACACAGATGCAGATTTTGCAGGTGATTTAGACAACAAGAGGTCGACTTCAGGTTATGTTTTCATTTTTGTAGGGAGAGTTGTAGCTTGGCAGTCTAGATTGCAAAAGTGTGTTACTTTGTCAACTACTGAAACCGAGTATATTGCCATTAATGAAGTAGATTAGGGGTGGGCAAACGGGTCGAGGAACCGCGGATCCAAACCGAATCGAACCGTTTTACTCCAAACGGTTCGGTTCTGATTTTTAAAAATATGAAACAATTCGGTTCGGTTCCGGAACCGTTCTTAAACGGTTCGGTTCCGGTTCCTATTTTTTTTTTTAAACGGTTCGGTTTCGACCCGTTTCGAACCGAATAAATATATCCAACTTAAATATCTCATCCCCAACCCATTACTTAACACTTAAGACTTAAGACTTGAGAGGAGAGGAATCTTATCTCCTGACTCCTCTGTCTCTCTGTCTCTGTCTCTCTGTCTGTCTCTGTCTCTCGGTCTCTATCTCTCTAATCTCTATTCTCTATGGAAGAAATGAAGAATGGAGAGGAGAAGAGAGGAGATGTGAAGAAGAAGTAGCACCAAGCAGCGACACCAAGAACTCAAGAAGAGGAGGAGCATCTGTCTCTCTGTCTCTGTCTCGGTCTCTGTCTCTCTAATCTCTGATTCTCTATGGAAGAAATGAAGAATGGAGAGGAGAAGAGAGGAGACGTGAAGAAGAAGTAGCACCAAGCAGCGACACCAAGAACTCAAGAAGAGGAGGAGCATCTGTCTCTCTGTCTCTGTCTCGGTCTCTGTCTCTCTAATCTCTATGGAAGAAATGAAGAATGGAGAGGAGAAGAGAGGAGACGTGAAGAAGAAGTAGCAGCAGCGACACCAAGAACTCAGGAAGAGGAGGAGCAGAAGAAAAGGAAGAGGCGAGCCTCGAGAGGTTTCAAGAAGATGTCTCCCTCTCCCTCATATGAGGGGACCTCTCTTTCATGACTCAGACGATTGGAGACTTGGAGTTCTCCCTCTCCTCTCTCTCTCGGTCTCTGTCTCGAGAAGATGTCTCAAGAAGAAGCCAGTCAAGCCACAGATCTCCTCTCTCTCGGTCTCTGTCTCGAGAAGAAGGAGCAGAAGATCTCCTCCATGAAGGAGCAGGAGATCTCCTCTCTCTCGCCTCCTCCTCCACTCCAGCTTCAACCTCAAAGCATCGCCCCCGCCAAGACTCCGTCCACGGTCCACCACTATCAACCAGGTAAGCTTCTTCTTCTTTCTAGTTTTTTTTTTTCTTCTTCGATCTGTGGATCTATGAGCAAATCAACCGATCCACCCTTTCTTCTTCTTCTTTTTCTTCTTCTTCTTCTGTGAATGAAAAACCTCTGCGCAAATGGACCACCATGACTGGCCGGCCATCTCTCCCCTTTTGTCCCCCTCTACATGCAATTTTTTTTCTGTGAGAAAGGAAACTAAAATTATTGCTGTGAAATGGTTGTTTATCTCTGACTCCTCTGTCTCTACATGCAATAATTTAGGGTTCTCATTTAGGAAAGTGTATTGCTATAGTAATGGTTGTTTGTTTGTTGCTTGATTGGTGCAGTTAGGAGGGGATGAGATCGACCACATATTGAAGAAGAATATGCAAGGACTGTTATTTTAAGTTAGGAAATGTTTCAAGTTCTGTAATGTGTGAATTTTTTTTTTTCCTGTTCTTGATTGGATCTTCTGGATGAATATGAATATATGATGCATCAATTTTTTGTATGATATTGATCTATATGAATATGAATCGTATGAATATGATTGGAACCGTTTGGAACCTTAGGAACCGAACCGTTCTAAACGGTTCGAGTTAGGTTCGGTTCCAATTATCAAAATGAAGGGAACCGAACCGAACCGGATCCGTTACAATGCAAACGGTTCGAGTTAGGTTCCTTCAAATTTGGAACCGATCCGAACCGTGCCCACCCCTAAAGTAGATAATGAAATGTTATGGTTGAAAAGATTGCTCAATGAGCTGGGTGTGAATCAGAATAAGTATGTGGTGCATTTTGATAGTCAGAGTGTTATTGAGTTGAGTAAGAATGTCACATACCATGGACTTACCAAGCATATTGATACACGTTACCACTGGATACGTGATGTGTTTGAGAAAAAAAATTTCCAGGTTGCAAAGATTCATACTAATGAAAATCCTTCATACATGATGACAAAAGTAGTTCCAAAAGGAAAACATGAGTTCTGTAGTGGCCTAATATGATTAGGCGGTGATTTTTTCCTAATGGTTTGGAAGGGGAGATTTGTTGAGGTCCAACCCATCAGGATGGATCCAACTTTGATAATTAATCAAACATAATTTCAAGTATGGTTGAATAAGGAAAAATGTTTTCAATAAGAAACAAAAGTTCTATTTGAGGCGGTGTTGGGCGGCTGCAAACAAGTATAAATAGGTGAATAAAACAGAGTTTTATTAATAGTGTTTTCAGAGAAGCTGTTACATGAATAAGCAACAAAGAACATAATATTCTCTTTGGTGTTTGGTGCGGTTGTGTGCGCGTGGACGGTGACTTTGTGTCTGATTCTTTGGGCACGATTTTGTGCGACAAAGTGTGACGCGTGGCTGGGATATCGACTTAGTTTTGTCGATTGATTTGGTAGAAGAAGTTGAATGAGCTTTTAAATTAATTTGCTGTGAGGTAACCCGTGTTATTTACTCATTGTATTATTCAAGCTTTGGACAAAAAACTTAAGAAATTATTGTATTTTTTCTTATTTGATTAGTGGATTCTCCCGAATTTGTCCCGTGATTTTTCCCTTCACATTGAAGGTTTTTCACGTAAATTTTGGTGTCTCGTTTATTATTGCTTTAGATTATTTCCTTGGTATTGTTGTATTGATATTTGTCCCAACACCTAATTCAATTAGTCAAATTCTACATTCTTGTTCAAAGCATGCATTTACCATTGGAGTGCCTTTAGCGACTTGCAAGTCAAAATCAAGGAGTACGAATTTGCATGCATCAATTTGGCCCAGTTCACGCATGGAAAAATGGATTTAGAGAACAATAATTATCTCAGAAAAGGAGCTAATGATCACCATATTCCAAAACCGCCACATCCCGAAAGAGTAAGAAGAAACACGGAGATAAGAGTTCATGCAGGGAAGGATGGCTTTAAAAAACAATGATTTAAACCACACAGTTTTTATGGAAACAAACTCAAATGACCACTGGGAAGCCGCCCATTATATGACATAGTTCCAGCTAAGGTCTGTTTTTATACCACCTTGGAGCATAAAGATGACTCATTGTTCAATCCCTGTGGGAGATGGTTTGAAAGATGTTGTAAACATTTTTCAGTCACAGGGAAGAGAGGGAGTATAATTTTAGCAATGTCATTCAAGTTCTCGTCTGGGGAATTGTCTAATGGAAGAGAACAATCGACTTCATATGCAATTAGGCTATTCACTAATCTCCATCTGAGTTTGGAAATTAATATTCCATTTTTGCGTCTTACAAGTATTGGATCTGACGGTGTGATGTATGGACTTACTGGCTCATTGTAACTCGGATCCGACTATGTGGAGAAGCATGAATGTTTGTATAATGTAAATGGGAATGAAGGAAGCCACTAATTTGATGAGGATGGTCATAGCTACTTTTTGGAAGAGAAGATTAGCTTTCCTACCAGAAAGTCTTAAGAGAAATTCTCAACACACTATACATGAGGAAAATCTTTGGTTTTTGCTTTTAGTAGTCATCAAAAAACACCAAGGTATTTGTTATCAAAGGACCACCAAGATGTGCTTATGTCTAGAGAAGCAGTAAGGGCTACAATAGATTCAAGAGTTGGTGAAGTTCACTTCTTATCATTTTTATTTTTTTTTACATGTATTCATTGAATTTCTGATAAATCTAAGGCGAACTTTACCGAAGTTAAAACTTATATATCCTTATCATTTTATGCCGTGCTATTGAAGTTGACAATTACTCACAACCTAATTTAGACACCCATTTACTCTCTTGTTGTACTTGGTGACCTAATTAAATTGTTAAAGTCCACCATTGACTCCTCTTATTCATGAAACCTTATGAGTAAGTCATATATATCCCTCAAAACGGTTTTCAGAATTTTTTTTTTTTTAAAGGTTCGACTTGCACAAAGCTCATACTCCATTTCATACATCTAGAGGTCCCGAAATCATCATTTCACTTAGAATGATCTCCTAAACATAAATACAACATTCACGAAACCTCATAAACCCTTCGCTCGAAGAACATCCTATATAGCAAACGATTATGATTTTATGAATCAAATAATGATTGAATGAAAGAAATCTTGATCCTGGACTATAAATCATTGTGGGAAAAAATTTATTTTCAATTGGGCCAGTATAGCTTGGCCTGGCCCAGCCCATAAAATATTATTGATTTATTTGAAAATTTTCAACCTTCCAAACAAAGCCGTGTTGTTAGATTGAATTAGACAATTAGTTGATGAGGTAAGCATAGAGACTCAATCCACTGTTCTTCTTCTCCTCCACTCCTTTGGAGCATTGCTTTATTCTCTTCAGCCCTGCCGAAAATCAGATCCCCTTTGCAGCTCCAATAAGATTCGAGGCACTAACTGGTTCATTGGTTGCAGTTCTTAAGCCTCAAACAGGAGGATCATATGAGGCTCAGGTGAACTCGATCTCTCTTCTTTCGATCTAATTTCAGATTTTGATCACTGGGTTTGATCTATTACAAGTTTAGAACAGTGGGTATTGATCAGAATCCGAATTTATTCTCTGGTTCTCTGCTAATGGTCTGTTTTCGAAACTCGATAAACATGGCAAACCCTATGACTGTTGCAGACCAATCCGATTCGAAGCAAAACAATCCAATTTCGAAAAATAGAAAGCAACCCAATTGTTCAATTCCTCAAAAGGTTCAATCTTGTGATAAATCCCATACGGCCGTTGATGTTTTGATGTTGATTGCTGTAATTGGAGCATTTGGGTTTTTGTTATATCCTTACTTTAAGTTGGTCTGCAATGGGGTTTTAGAGATTTGTGGGATTGTGAAGTATGAAATGGTTAGAGCTCCATTAATGTGTGGCTCTTTAGGACTCAGTATCTTGTTTGGAATAGTGGGTATTTGGGGAATTTGTAAATGCGCCAGTAGCAAGTGTGGAAACCTGAATTGTCCTGGACTTCGAAATGCAGCAGAGTTTGATATTCAGATTGAGACAGAGGAGACTCTGAAGAATTCGAATTCGGATGCATGTGAGAAGGGGTGGTTTGAATTGTCTCAAGATCATCATAAAGAATTGGAAGCTGAGCTTAAGAAGATGGCACCTCCTAATGGGAAAGCTATTCTTGTATTTCAAGCAAGGTGTGGATGTCCTGCTGGAAGGATGGAAGTTTCAGGGTCCAAGAAGGTTCGGAAGACAAAGAAGTAGAGTGAAGGCAATTGGCAATTGATACGCAAGACGATATTTGGAGAGGAATAATCAGGTCTTCTTAGCTATATTGAGTTTAAATAAGCAGACGCCATTAAACTTGTAAGCTTTTTACAAAGGAGTATATACATAATTTCTCTGTCTTTGTTGTACTTTATCACCTTGTTTTACCTGATATTGCTAATTAAAATTCAAAGTATTTTGTTACATCTTGTCATGTTTGTGGGTTTTGTGTTAGTAGAAATACAAGTTTTCTTTGTTTATTGTTTATAGATGCACTTCATTTGATTTTTTTTCTTGCTTTTTAATAAGTTAGAGTATTACATTCTATCTTCCGGAACTAAAAGATAGGTTGGAAGCATAAAGGGTTTCTTAAAAGATATTCGATGAATAGTAGATGATCGATGAAAAGTAAAGATAGAGTGATTATCATCATCATGACTATTGTTTTTAACTTTGTGTAGAGTTCTATCTTATAGTAAACCTTAGCCTTCAAATCATATGTTGCTACCTTATATATGTCATTATTGGCTCTTTCTCTTTAGCCATTAGGAATCTGCAACTGGCTCAAAGCAATGCTTAATGGTTACCTCTGTCGGTGGTTTTCGCCGAAAATGTTCTATCGTCTCACCTGACCTGCCATCAATAATGTCCTATTGGACCTATTAGCTGGTGTGACCACTCAAACCATTTCAACATCATTGATCCTAATGGATTCTAGTATCATTCTACGAATATGTTTCTTGACTGTGCAATAAGATGTTTGGTGATTGTCTTAGGAAAAGAAAAAGTTGAGCATGTTGGTAACAAGGACACTTGTACAGGTGTCGATGTCCTACACAGATACAAGGTATCGGACATTTTTAACTTGAAAACCCATCAATATGCGAACACACCTGACCTGTATGATAGTATCTGTTTTTCATCTATAAAACTCTATCTTGTTAGTCATTTTTTACTTGTTAATCAGTATTTGCTATATAGGTACTTACTACTTACTTTCCATAATAAACTCGTAATATTTATATCGAATTGAATCATTCTAAAGATGTGCAAAAAAATTAATGGTATAAGCATGGAGTGTCCAAAGAGTGTTCGGATGTGTATTCAATACATACCTGACACAGGATTTTGCCACACTTTCTCTTGTTACATTGCAAGAGGGTCCCAAAACATGAGCTGAACTTCAACCTTTAAAGCATATTTCATACTTCAGATTCATCATGATTGTTGAAGCTTAAGCCATCAGTAGATGCGTTGTCCTTTCAGATACCATCTTGAGACTTGATTATTTGTTTTCTTATCAACTTTTGCATTTTTTTGCCAAGGATTCTCTGCTATCCCACATGCATGAATGTTCACATGTCTGGTATTTTTGATAGATCATAATCTAATATGGTATGTTGTGATGCTCTGCACCTTATCTCATCCTGTCTGGCACCATGTAGTTAAACACTCAACCAATCTGTCGAATATGTGCTTGACCATATTTATTTTATTCTTTACTAAATAAAGATCATTGAGAAATGGGATCTCAAGTAGTATCTGTGGAAGTTCATTTAAGAGTATGTATTGGGCTATGGCAAATTGTATCGAACCAAGAATAGATGCTGGTTGGAAATTATAGGCAGTGATGTTCCCTACTTGATTAAGTTTATCTGTAGATCTATTTTATGTGTGATTTGATTATTTGGGTTAAATTTAATTATGTGGGGGTTATATATCTGACCTGATGTTTCAGTTACATATTCCTTTGGGTCGTTGAATATGCTTTCTGAAATTATTATTAGAAGTATGTGCAATTTCAAATTGTTAACGGGAACTAGTGAGGAGGATGCGTCTGCAAACCATTTTCAGCAGACAAGCACAATCTACTAAAATCTTTGGTTTTAACTTCTTTGATTAGAACTTCTTGTATCTGAACCATCAAGGAACCTCTATGAAAGTTCAGGCTACCAGCATTGATATTCATCTTGGGTACTCTTTAAACCTGATATGTAACCCTTTTAGTTCGTCAACTAGGATTTGATAAATAAGAGGGGAACCTAACTGGATCTAACAAGACAAATCGAACATCCTCCGCATATGTTCTCTCATGTATTTTGAGGAAATGAATATCCTTGCCGCAGTTAGAAGCCTGTGGCTCGGTTGGAAGTATTTAGAGTTTTAGATCATAGGATCTGCAAAATCAATCATATTGATATCTTCAAGATTCTAACATCTCCCAATCCTGTGATATCTTTATAGATAGGATGTTCTATGACTAGATGTCGATTTTATCATTCCATATTAGACCTTAGATTATCATGTCTCTTACCTCTTCCTATGATTAAGTTTGATATTGCGTTTCTGGAACTCTTCTTACCCTTAGCACAAACCTCTAAAATGAAGATTTTCAGTGCTGATTGAGTTTCTAGAGCTCCTCTTTCCCCTCGCACAAAGATTTCAGTTAATTGACTTAAGGCTGTGTTTGTTGGTTACCAACTTGCATCAGTTATAATGTCTTGTTTGTGGACAGAATTCGTTGACATTACAACTTTCACAAATAACCAAATCTCCTAAATTTTTTCAATGTTACAATGTCTTGAGACTTCATTTTGTGTTCATTACTGTGAATCACTGGACTTGCTTCTGTAGCCTTTATTCAATCTTCTTGTGGTCTTGATAGATTCTTTACTAGTTCTCATAGGCTCTTTTCCTTTTCCTTTTTTTTTTCAGAACTGAAAATTTATTTGTAATTTGTGATGTATTATGTAGTTTGGCTTCCAAATGTTGCTGGTCTAATTTTCTTGAGAATTGGTAGTTCCACACCGTTCGTACTGTGTGTATGATAAGTGCTTTTTGTTCCCATAGTTTTTATTGAATTTCAATTGTATTGTTGTGTTCCCGTTGTTTTATTGAATTTCAACTGTATTTTGAATTAATACTTCTGCAGTTATTTCTATTGTTCATGCTCTATACTCAATGCAGTTATCTGGATATTGATGAAAATGTTTACCATTTATATGCTAAGGCCTCCAAAAGTGTCTTTGTCTTTCTGAAGAATGCAATGAAATGTTATGTGGTATATCATAAACATTGTTTAGAGGCGAAACACTATTACAATTGTGTATGCAATGAATGACCTGAAGTCAGTTCTCTATGAGACCCTTAAACTAAACTCCTGGAAAACCTAATAATTGACACATAGGTCTAGAAAATTCAATTCGTGAGCCACTTTGTCACACACATACACTAAAATATAACTCCATGAATAAAAAACCTAGAGTCCAACTTTGTCTTCAATAGAGAATACTAAACTTATTGTCTTGAATTTCAGTTCAACTTATTGTCTTGAATTTCAGTTCACCAGATTCACAGTACTAACTCTTAGAAGGTTTTGATACTCTAGTCACAGTCTGGAGTGTTTCTACCTGTCGAGGAAACCAGCGAGGGAGGGAGGGAAGGCACGCATCGCGAGGGGGATGGAGGGTCCTCCCTCGCTGGTTTCCTCGACAATTAGAATTTCCCCACAATCTGACTTTTATATTACACCGCATTAAAGATGAGTTCTTTGGTTGTTTCTATTCTATATATTTTGTGTAGTAAAAGTAAATCCTTATTCTATAATCTATATGCATGTTTATCTTGTAGTGCGTGAGTGATTGTTTCCTTGATTTTTTCAGTAGCAAATGAGGCCAGATTCTGTAGGGTTTTTTTTTTATTTTTACTCCTTGATCCTGACTGTCCAATTAATAAGCTCTAATAGGAACAACTTTTCAGCTGAAAGTTACTGTTCTTGAATGATCTCATATTCGCCAATCATGATTCGTAAATCAGGGTCGGCCATTCTTCAAACACACAGATTTTATTTAATTGATGTTAATATGTCTGTTACTGTTCTTACATGATAGTGTTTAGTGCATGATTACTCTTAGTTCTCAAAACACCCTCACAAGTGTATAGTGTATATTCCATATACATAGTGTGACATATTTTTCGCGTCATTTATCTGCAGGTGTCTTTATGTCATCCATGAAATTGCAATCATATATTTGAATTATTTATTTTGGTGGGATGATGACTAGGTCCTTTCTTTGTTCTTTTTCTGATTCCTGAGGCCATATTCTTCTCATCTTCTTTCCATGCTTTTAGATTTGTTAGATCTCCTCTAATGGGACCCTTAGAGAATAATAATTGATGAGGTGATGCCTTTGCTTATGACTTTTGATTCAATAGATTGCTTATATGCCTTTTGATTCACTTGACCCTTTCCTGCTAATCTATACCTACTGGGTGTTGTTAAGCATCGTCCCAGAATCTTCTTTACTTGTTATGGAATATATTAAAGCAAGAAAGTAGCTCCAAGTACACCAGATGGTTAAAGAGAAAGGCACTTCAATTAGTCTCATCCCCCTTCTAGTTTTTTCAAACATTTTGGGTTGCAGATATGACACCCTCCTGAATAGTTAGATTCTTCTATATGAGCTACTAGAGGGGTGTAACCGCTCATCTCGAGGGGGATGGGTGGTTACACCCCTCCCTCGCGCCGTCTCCCTCGCCCCCTAGAATTAGCGGAGCTACTATGAACATAATACAATTGAAAATTATTGACCTACTTACATAAGACACTAGAAACATGGTTGTTGAGGAAGGAGGAAATCATATCTGGGGTGAATAGGTGGGTTCAGGAGAAACTCTTGACTCAATGATTGACCCAAATGGTGTTTTATTTGTTGGCCTCATCGTTTGATTTCTGATCATCCCCAATGGTGAGAAAATATCAGATGGAAGAGCGTCTCCGTTACTTGAAAGATCAACCAAAACAAGAAAAATTAGAACAATTAATATTATTAACACATAATCTTAATTTAATTGTGAATTCTCTATGTTTTGTACCCTTTGAAGTTCAAAGAAAATGGAAGTCCCAAACCGTGGTTTCTTCTCTGACAGCCAGTTTTGAAAATGATGAGGGGTGAATTTTGTGTGATAGTCTGTGATTTAGTTGCATGGCTTGAATTATCAGGTAACTTATATGTATCAGTCATGAAGTGATTATACTCATTGGTTTAGTAGTAGTAGAATCGTAGACTTTGTTCTTTGTGATCCTTTGCTTATAAAAAACACATGGTATCTGATCTTCCTGACCTTTGAATCATTGAAAGTGCATGTCAATCAATTTATTACTCAATATTTGTAAAGAAAAGGTAAGTATTCATTAATGCAGCAGACCAAATGAATGTTTGGCACTACGAGGACAGCACTTTGATGAACGATCATTGATTTCTTATTCTGGAGATCAAACTCCTGAATAATTACCAAGGATTTACTCTGATTGATCTGATATTATCTACTTTCGCGGTTTCTTGCCGGCCATGGTTGCTTTCCATTTTCATCCAGAATTTCTGCTAATATTGTGGGTTACAGACTAAAAGCTAGTATTGTCTTTAGAATATAATTCTTATTTGACTTTTTGGCTCATTTTGAAACTTTGTTCACGGTAACTGTGATGTGTAGCTTTCATGTTACAAGAAAGTATGCAAACCAGAAGGATGTAGGGTCTCTACTGTTGTTCAACAGTAGGGTTACATGTTCAGTTTCAGCTTGTCACTGTTATCACCATAAGGACTGAAAGAACCTCTGATTCTCTCCAAGTTTATTTATTTAATTTAATTTTTTTATTTTTGGAAAGCGAACTGGGTTTTTATAGGATCCCATAACCTATCAACAAGGTGCGACCTACAGGTCAACACCATAAAAAATAACCATGCCGCAGGTGGGTCTCGAACCTAGGAGGTGGGGAATAAACCCACACAGCCCCAACCACTCGACCATAAGTTTATTAGCAAATGGTGCAAGGTAAATGCTTCTTCCTCAGTTGGTATTCAATCATTATGGTTGCAGAGTAATCTAAATAAGGATAATTTTTCCACTGAAACTTGTTTTCTGGTTTCCCTGTGTTTTGCTTTTGCCTCTAAATTTATTCAAAAACGAATTCTGAATTTCAAAAGATTCAGAGCTCTAATGCAAAAACAAAGACTACCTAAGTATCTATACATGTATTGTATTGTAATCTAGGATTGTCTACGATTTCAAAGAGTATTTCAATCAGTAAGGTAAGAGTACGGTTTCATACTTTCATAAGGTCAACCATCTAAACAAAGCCATTAGGTCAGATGGGTGAAATCTTCTGCTAAGGTTAGAGTTATGGCACAGGACATTACCCGGGTGAATTATAGAAGACTATATGGTTCACCACCTTACACTAGTTCCTTCTCTCTTCAACAGTGATGGTGTGATTTATAGTGTATAAGATGATCAGAGGCCATAGATAATTTATAGAAATAGAACATAAGATAGGTCCCTTTCCAAAAAAAGGTATATGAATGCCTGCCTAATAACTACTATAGAGAATTTTGTCCATAATGCTCATGAAATGGACTGACTTTATGCATTATTAATTAAGTCACTATTAAGTAGTATGGAGTAGGATAAGAGCTGCGTGTCTTAAGATCTAAAGACTAGATTCTTTGATTCCTTCTTCCCCCAAAAGAACAAAAAGAATCTGCCAACCACTCCACACACTCCTCAGAAAACAAAAGAAAAGAAAAAAAAAAAAAAAAAAGGAATTCATTCATCACTCAAAGTAAAAGAAAAAAATTCAATTATTTCTATGAAAGTTTCTCACTGTGGAGGAAGAAAAAGTTGATCCCATTATTCCTCATGGTGGGGCTCCCCTAATGAAGCAAAGGATCAAGCAAAGTGAGTAGAGAGAAGTGGGGGGAGCAGCAAGAGAAAAACAATCCATGCACTTTCTCTCATTTCTCTCCTTTTGAGAGACCCCAATTGAACTGTGTTACTTTCTTTGTTTGTGCTGTTTCAGAGATTCTCCTGTCTCTTTCGAGTCAAAGAAGAAAAAAAGAAAATAGAGAGATAGAGGGAAAGAAAGAATCCACAGCTCATTGTTGTATATATTCTTCAATACATCCCAAATCTTGTTTCAAATTTGAGTGGTAGCTTAACTTGTGGACAAGACAACCACCCCAAATTATCTGTATAATTAAAGCTGTCATACAATTGGAGCAGAAAGATATATATTAGTAAGAGTAACATTGAAATAATTTTTCATTCCTTAGCACTTTGTAATCTTTACTGATGCACGAAACTGAAATGGGTCTGCAGAGAATGCAAAACCCAGATATGGATTTGGCTTTGTCTACAGATGCAAAGCCCAGGCTAAAATGGACTCCAGTACTTCATCAACGATTCATTGAAGCCGTCGCTCAGCTTGGAGGTGCAGACAGTGAGTTAGTCATTTGTTATTTCATCAAGCTATTATATTATATCTATCATTGCTCTATGTATAATCTATGAATGAATTGTTTTGATATTTTAATTTTGCAGAAGCAACACCAAAGAATATAATGAGAGTGATGGGGATACCTGGATTGACTTTATACCACCTGAAGAGTCATTTACAGGCACTCTTCTTCTCATCAAGTATTCTGTTTCATCTATTAGATTTATTGAAGGCATTTGATTTAACTGATCCCATCATGTTCTTTTGTTACAGAAATACAGACTTGGGAAGAATCAACAATCAGAAACCTGCAACGACAGTGATCGGGAAGGTGAGGTCATTGATTCAATACAGACTTTATTGGATATTCCTCCCATCTGGATCTCAATGGTTGTTTTATAACAGGTTATACAGAGGTAGACAGAGAGAATGAGACTGAAAGTAGCCATGTTAGTGGGAATACCATGGGTAAAACGCAGTTCGAATCTGATGAGTAAGACATGAAGATCAGCTTTCTTCTTTTGGTGGGGGGGTGAGAGATTGATAAGAAACACATGTACTGATAAAGAATTCTGTTTCTCAGAAGCTTGCAGATTGCTCAAGCTCTACAAATGCAAATGGAGGTCCAGGAAAAACTCCACAAACAGATTGAGGTATGATCTGAACACCCCATCGTCGTTCTGAACTTCTAGCTCAAAACATGCCCTTAACCGAAACTGCTTTTCTTCAGGTGCAAAGGCGTTTGCAGCTCCGAATCGAAGCTCAAGGGAAGTACTTGCAGTCCATATTAACAAAAGCACAGGAAACACTTGCTGGATATAGTTCTTCTTCCATGGGACCTGATGAAGCTGAGAAAACCCAAGTCTATGACTTGGTTTCCATAGAGGAGGATACACGACATCTAAGATTAATAAATACGAGCGACTTTTTCTTAAATACTATCAATAACAGATCAATGCGGAACGCAGATTGCTCCCTTGATAGTTCATTAACGTCGTCTGAAAGCACTGAAAGAAAGAAGGATGAAGAGTCACAAAAGCTAAATACTGGGAACCCCACTGTGCTTCAGTTAATGGATATCAGTTCAAATGAAAGTAATCCCATCTTAAGTCACCAACTTTCAGGGAGGAAAAGAAGCGGGAGCACTATATCTGATGAATCAAGTGTCGAACAACCATTGGGTAAGAGATCATCATTTCATCAAGAGAAGCCTGTTAACCAATTGAGGAAGCCGGGACTGTCAGAGGAGTTCGATATGAACCGTGAGTATCAGCGTGGAATGGATTCAGGTAAACAAGAATTAGACTTGAATTGTGCTGATGATGAGTCTCTGAAGCATTTTGGTGCATGAAAACTGCTCAGTACTTGGAATGCTTGAATAGTATATATAAGAGACTGCTGCTTATATCTATATGTAATACTATACCATAGAACAGAATTGCCTGGTTATGAAGGAGGCTGATCTGATCGTGTGTTGTTTATAGTATGTAAGTCAATATGTATATGGACCCCAAAATGCTTTTCAAAGTATATAGACATATAGAGATCTTGTTCTTATATAATAAGTTTGTAGTATGGATTGTAAGGAATTTGCCGCGTGGCGTTCGCGATTCTCATATTACCTTACTGTTTTCCTTCTGATTATTTTGCTATGTGATCAATGTCTGGGGTTATTTGAGATTAGTTAAAACTTGATTCTCAATACTAATTATCTCCTCTCTTATTGATCAGTTCACCTCCACCATAAATTAGCAACTTTTGAATATTTAGCTGCTATCCAGCAAGCCAAGTTGGGGATGGTTGAGGATTGCCCCAACTCGAACCTACAAAGTTCACAGCCCAATAATTCAACATCAACACCTGCAAAAATCATCAAAAGCTTGAATTGTATATCGACAATTATTGTGTTATACCAAACATGCAGAAGGCATCATTGTAATAATGTGTGACTTATATAAAGTAGTGTAAAGATGGAGTCCCGCTACTATAGAGATTGAGATATATGGCACAAGATATCAAAACATGGATGAAGAACAAATGAAATACAGGACTGGGTCCTAATTATGTTTGTTAGCCAGTAGACTGGTAATTTTGATTCAAGCCCAATATAAGTTTTGTTGGGTTTAAGTTTCTCCATTCTATGCCCAATCTAAAAAACGTTGATCTGCTGAAGTTGTGTTGGGCCTAAGACGTAGATGGATGCGAAGAGCATCTACAAAAAGCTTGCTAAGATAATGTTTGAAAGAGCATATCGTGTTAGAAGCTATTGACAATGCCATGGAGATTCCATGTTCACTTCGATGGCATCAATGGAATTAAAAGGAACTATCTTAAGCAAGGGGAAAATGTTATAAAGATTCACGGAGACGGTATGTCATTTCCGGCGACCAGACCTCCATTGTGAGAGGTGATCAAATCAAAGAAATTAGCTTGGAAATATAAGAATGGCTTTTTACACAATGGGAGGTTGTGGAGTAGTCTTTTCGAGCTACTCCTGAGGAGCTAAATTGGGCCCGTTATGGGTTACATTAAGTCAATTTCCCTAAAGCCCATACCTGTTCTATAACCCAAGCCCAAACTCGGGCAAATTTTTTAAGTCAATTTCGGTGTTTGAACAAAACCATCCCATTAAGGGCGTGTTGGTCTTGAGAAGCCCAAATAGAGTGTTCAATTGAAGCCCAAACTGACTTCGATCAAGCCCATTGGATTCAAAGTTAGGATATTCGTATGATTTCCCCAATTGTTCTAAAGTTGGGTTGATAAATCTTTTATTATTCTTCTTTGCTCTCCCTTTGCTTCTCTTAAGGGGTAAGTGAGGCTAGGAAATCATGTTTTGTAAACATGTTTCGTAACCATGATGATGTGGCATCGTTAAAGGAGTTTTTTACAATTTTGAGATACATATAAAATCTTCGAGGATTTCATCATTCTTTCCAGATCATGGCACGTCATCCTGGTTGCAAAACATATTTACAAAACATGATTTCCTAGCATTTCTCCCGGAGTTTTTATTGTGAATCTCTACTCTAATCCACAAAATACCACGCAAGACATGGAACCTTTGAATATATAAGGCAAAATGTAACACCCTTGTGTGGCAGCGAGCTCTGAGGAAGCTAGTAGGTTATCTTATGTTGGTGAGCTATGAAGCGGGCAGCACATTGTGTTAGGTGAGCTTAGATGTTGGCATAGTATATTGGTCTAATGTGCAAGTTTAGACCCGTGATACTGACGCGAATGAAAACATAAGAAGAAGGTAAAGTAAAAGAGAGGTGAAACTCAACAGAAATTTCAAAGCGAATAATATTGTACCATGAACGTTACCGAAGAAAAAGGCGTTTTATAAATATGATAATAATGGCCACCCTCCAAATATTGAAATTATATAATTTTTCATTAAATTTTAAACAGTTTACCACTGTTGCCTTGTCGAAAATTGAAATACAAGCGACACAACAAAAAAAGAAACATGTGCATGAGCCGTGAGCCACAAACTAAAAACCCCACCACCTCACACCATTTGTTCAGAGAATCGATGAGAAGACTGATATGTACCGAGAATCGCGGCTGCCTCACATGCACCTGCTCTACTTTGCCAGCAAACACGACATGCGTGATCGTTCCGTGCTCCACGTTTAATTCTTCCTACTTGACACTTATTACAACCACACACGTGTACATACGATCATAAATGTATGTACATGAGATTTTATCGAGCAGTGTGTAATACTGTATTATATATAAAATGAGGTTCATCTGCCTAAAACAATACTACACGAGTAACTATGTAAAATATTACGGCCTTTTAAACTTTTGACCCTCCGTATACAACTACCACTGTTCAGTTCATAATTGTTGACCTGACCTCCTCAACTCAATTCAATTCAACCAAAAAAAAAACACACACTGGTAAAGAAAATTGTGGCACTTGCATTCACCAATTGTTTCATTCACAGACATGAGGTCCAATGGGGTTTAAGTTTAAGGTAGGCCCTGATAATTTTTGTTACGCAGGGTGGGTGAATGGTAAGATAAAAAGAGAGGCCTGATGCTCAAATGCTGGGTTACTGGGTATTCTTGATTTTATCCTCTTTGGTAAAAATATTGAATTTGAACACTTACTTTGAAAGTTGATTTGAATATTCAATATGAAAGTTTCAAAATTTTGTTTGCTGGATTTTTCGTAAATAAAAATAATTTTTTATTAAAAATTTTAAGATGTCAAAGATGGAAGGGACGGGCTTGAAACAACTGACCCAAGCTATGAAGGAGGTGGTTTTAAATAAGGTGTCTCAGCCTTATCCTAAGCAGTAATTTAGAAGAGATGGGGTTTCAACTCTGTCAGGTATTAGTGTTGTCCTACCCTTGCGCAACAGAACTTTTGTTGAGGTAGTGGCCACCAATCCCTCAAGTGTGAGTCCTTCCTCTACCGCCAGTAAGGGCCCCATTGTAGCAACCTCTATTCATCGGAATCCTCCCATTGATTTCTTGTCCCAAGTATGGGGCAATCATCTTCCTCCAGATCCCGTTGCAAGAAAGAATCTTGCAAGGTCGTTGATAGAGATGTCTGATTCAATGATTCAGTGGACACATGTGGCTCTTCCGTTTGGACACACAGCTTTCTTGGTCTTCGCTAACTCTCCACAAGTGACCTTATGCGAGGCATACGAGTCGCCTCCTAGGTTGCCGACACTGAGTGATCAATCTCCCCAGCAATACCCAACACTTCCCTATTCCCCTGCTTCTCGTGTCGTTTCAAGGGGTAAAGTTGGTAACTTGATGTCTGAGTCAGCTCGTCCATCTCAGCAGGATAAAGGCAAAGGTATTGTTGGGCCTTCACCTGGCAAGGTGCCCAAGTCTAATGATCAACAGACATCTGGCAATTATGGAGGGTTTTAAAAGCGGTGGAAAAAGATGTCTTCAACTTGGAACCCTTTTTGACCAAGATGTCTATGCAGGCCCGCAGGGATCGAAAGCTAATTAGAAAAGCACAGCGTGACAGAGCCGCTGAATAGGCCAATTTTTCAGTTTTTTCCACCAGATCTAGGTTCATGCTTAAAAAGAAATCCATCAAATCAAGCTCAACCAACAAAGCAGGGCATGTAGAACTTAAAGGATGTAGTGCCCCTGCTGGGCTGACAAGGGGAGAGTCTTCCAACCAGACCCAGGAGTGTTTGGTATCTCTCCCGTATCCTCCGGATTTTGAGCCACTAGCAGAACAATGTGTTGAAGTCCATGGTTTGTCTACAAAACTTTGTGTTTCTCATTCGGAGAGTTTCTCATCTACACCAGACCACGTAGGCGCTCCCCCAGGCTTCGAGGTCCCACAGACGAAAAATCTTGGGTTTCTACTCTCTAGGGTTTGATTCTAGGGTCAATGACAGCATGGACCCTTCTGTCTCTGACTGTCATTCGACTCAGGAAGAAGCATCAGATCGTTCGGCTTTCAAAGAAATTAGCTTAACAATGGGAGTGGACCTCAGTCATGATGAAAAAAAGGCTTTAGATATGATTCAAGCTGCAGCGCAGGGTACAGTATCTGACAAAGCAATGGACAAGTGCAACAACTCCGGGGTTAAAGGTTTTTCATGAACCTCAAAATTTTTTCGTGGAACTGTAGGGGGCTCGAGAATACTGAGAGGCAAAGGCGTTGTCGTAGATTAATTTTAGAGAATCGTCCAGACCTTGTTTTCGTTCAGGAAACGAAATTGGAGAAATGCTCTAGAGAATTTATCAGAAAATTGTGGGGTGATAGCTCTTTTGATTGGGATATGGTGGAATCCATTGGCACCTCGGGAGGCCTTTTGGTTATTTGGGATGTTGATCTTTTGCAGATGAGGGAAGTGTTGAAATGAGTTTTTTCACTTTCTATTCAATTTCAAATGATCTCGGATAACTCATTTTGGTCAGGACTAACATTTATAGTCCGTGTGATCATTCGCTAAGAGAACACTTCTGGGAAGAGCTATATGACATTGCTGGTTGGGTGAAATCGCCATGGGTGTTAGCGGGAGACTTCAATGTTGTCCGTCATATGAAGGAAAAAAAAAAAAAAGGATGCAGGAGGAGGTCCATGAGCATGCAGAAATTCAATCAGTTCATTAATGAGGTGGAACTCGCTGATTTCAGTCTAAAAGGGGAGAAATTCACATGGTCAAATAGAAGAGATCGTCTTATCCTTTGTCGACTTGATCGATTTTCTGGCTTCGGTGGATTTGATTGACAAATTTGGTGATAAAGTTGAATGGCTCAAGGGTGCAGCAGGTTCTGACCATCACGCGATTTTGCTTGCGAACTCGTCTGTTGGTGGCTGTAGGTGCCTGTTTTCATTTGATAATGGTTGGTTTGATCACCCTACCCTGGCAGAGGAGATGAAAGTTTTGTGGAACAACTCAGTAGTCTCTGGCCACCCTGGCTACTGTTTATGGTGGAAGCTTAAGGCACTCGGATGCAACCTTAAAATTTGGAGGACTAAAGTTTGGGGTAAGACAAATTTATGTATTCAAAATATTTCTGCCTTAATTGCTAACATTGATGCTGATGAAGAGATCAGAGACCTAACTGCTGATGAGAGGTCTTGTAGAGTGCAACTACATTAGGAGTGGGCAACATTAACCAAAAGAGATGAAAAGTTTTGGAGGATCAGATCAGGAGTTAACTCGGTTTGTCATATGGATCAGGGGTCCAAATTCTTTCACAACTTGGCTAACAGACGCAGACTGTTTAACTCCATTGAAGCTCTTAGCATGGGTCAGGAGTTGGTAGTGAATGAAGTCAGTTTTGGAGAACTCTTGATATCTCACTTCAAGGAGTTGTTATATGAAAAGGAGGAGTGACGACCTTTCTTCTCAGGGATTACTTTCAAGTCTATCTCCCAGTCGACGGCTCCGCCTTGGTAGATAATTTTTCAGAAATGAAAATTAGAGTGGCAATGGAAGATCTAAAATCTGAAGTTTCTCCAGGTCTTGATGGTTTCTCAATGGTGTTCTATTTGAAAATGTGGGAGGTAATCAAAATTGATTTTCTGAAAGTTGTTGAAGATTTTAACTCGAGAAGTTTTCTTGATTGGCGGTTGAACACCACTATCATCTCGCTTATTCCTAAATGTGCGGGAATGCGGACAGTCAAAGATTTTAGACCTATCAGTATTTTGAATGGGGCCTATAAAATCATTGCCAAGGTGCTGGCTAACAGATTGAAAATAGCTCTTCATTCAGTCATTTCCCCTTTTCAAAGTGCAGCAGTCAGTGGAAGACATGTGGTTGATAGCCCTTTGATTGCCAATGAAATTATTGATTCGAGGAAAAAACAAGGTGTTACAGGGCTCGTTATCAAATTAAATTTCTCCAAAGCTTTTGACAACGACTCTTGGAGATACTTGGATTTAATAATGGCTCACATGGGTTTTGACTCCAAATGGATTCATTGGCTTCACACGTGCAGATCTACAACTAATTTCTCTCTGAAGATTAATGGTCAGCTGCACGGGTTTTTCAATAGCTCGAAAAGCTTGCGCCAAGGCGATCCCCTATCTCCTATTCTATTTACTATAGCAACAGAATGTCTAACACAAATGATTCTTAAAGCGGTTGATGCTGGCCTAGTGAGAGGGTTTTCTGTCGCGAAGGGTAGTCCTCATGTTTCTATTCTCCAGTATGCGGATGATACTATCATCTTTTGTGATGTTTCCCCTTCTCAAATTCTTGTTCTTAAAAGAATCATGCTTTGGTTTGAAGTTATTTCAGGTTTGAAAATCAATTTTCACAAATGAAGGGTGTTGCCTATTGGAGAAGTCCCTCATCTGCACCAGTTGGCAGGTTTATTGGGTTGTTCAGCAGGTCATCTTCTAGTTAAGTACTTGGGCATGCCTTTTGGTGCTAGTTTTAAAAGTAAAGCTGTGTGGGATGAGACGATCGAAAGGATGGAATCAAAACTAGCGTCTTAGAAACGCAAATTTCTCTCTAAAGCGGACAGATTGGCTCTTGTACAATCCACATTAGCTTCTATTCCGGTGTTCATTCTGTCTTTTATCAAGGTTTCATGTTCAATAGCAGCCAAGATGGAACAGATCATGCGCGATTTTCTTTGGGGTTCTACACAAAACTCTAGAAAGATGCATTCAGTGGGCTAGGAGAAAATTTGTTGCCCTAAATCTCGAGGTGGTTTAGGCATTCGGCAGGTGCTCACATTCAATATTGCATTACTTTCTAAGTGGCTTTGGCGGTTTGCAGAAGAAAATGAAAATTTATGGAGATCTCTCATTATGGACAAATATGGGCGCAATAGATGGGTTTGGGAAAAGATAACTAAGTACACTTCCTACGGATGCTGTGAGACCCTTGTGTGGGCGGACTTGAGGGGGAGGGTGAGGGTGAGGGTTGGAGCCCAATAGGCCCAACAGGCCCGTGGATCCCAAGAGGAGTTGGGCGAGCTACCAAGGGGAAACATAGTCCCACATCGCCTGGGTAGGGGAGGTTGATGATTTTTATATGTGAAGGGTTATCTCCCCATTGTTCAGAGGCCTTTTAAAGCCGTGCGGGCCGGATGGTAGCCCAAAGCGGACAGTATCTGTACAGTGCGGGAGGCGGGTCGTCACAGTTTGGTATCAGAGCCTGACCCAGCCGGAAGTGTGCCACGTGGAGGTGGGCCCTCGGGCAACGTGGACGTTGTGCCTGTGTGGCCAACGAGGACGTTGGGCCTTAAGGGGGGTGGACTGTGAGACCCTTGTGTGGGCGGACTTGAGGGTGAGGGTGAGGGTGAGGGTTGGAGCCCAATAGGCCCAACAGGCCCGTGGAGCCCAATAGGCCCAACAGGCCCGTGGATCCCAAGAGGAGTTGGGCGAGCTACCAAGGGGAAACATAGTCCCACATCGCCTGGGTAGGGGAGGTTGATGATCTTTATATGTGAAGGGTTATCTCCCCATTGTACAGAGGCATTTTAAAGCCGTGCGGGCCGGATGGTAGCCCAAAGCGGACAGTATCTGTACAGTGCGGGAGGCGGGTCGTCACAGATGCTCTTTGTGGAAGTCCATCTCCAGGTGCGCAAGTGGCTTCTACCCTCACACCTCTCTCCAATGTAGAAATGGTGATCTCATCTCTTTCTGGCATGATTTTTGGTGTAGTAACCAATCTTTGAAGGATTTGTTTCCAATGTTGTTTTTCATTAACAACAATCAATATGGGAGTGTAAGCAATTTTTGGTCTAACGGCAATTCTTGGGATCTTTCCTTTCGAAGACTCCTAAATACTGGAGGCTAAAAGAGTTCGATAATCTAATGCATTTGTTGGATAGACAGATGCACTCAAAGGGGTTTGACAGTTTGGTTTGGAAGGGTAAAGGTGTGGGCTTCTCGGTTAAAGAATTTTCGGATATGTTGGTTGCATCTCATTATGAGACTCAATCCAACCCCTTCATTTCCTCTCACAAAAATCTGGTATTGGTGAAAAACCTTTTTCCTATGATTAATTTCTTTAGTTGGTCAGTGTTGCATGAGAGGATCTTGACTAAAGATAGGTTAAGGAAAAGAAGAATCCACACAGGGAGTCTATGTGTGCTTTGCAATGAAATTTACGAGACGCTGGACCATTTGATGTTTCACTGCAGTTTCTCCAAATCCATTTGGAGCAGTTTCTTGTCAGAATTTGGTTTGAGTTTGATGTTTCAAGACTCCATTTTAGATTGGCTAAGTTGGTGGTTTCAAGCTAATCCTTCCCGTCGGGGGGAGTGGTT
Organism: Berberis thunbergii; assembly: GCA_003290165.1. Taxonomy (NCBI): domain Eukaryota; kingdom Viridiplantae; phylum Streptophyta; class Magnoliopsida; order Ranunculales; family Berberidaceae; genus Berberis; species Berberis thunbergii. Next base: position 12,690 of record QNQO01002225.1, on the reverse strand, counting down.
ATGGCGTAGGGTCCCTCACGTTCTCATGTGGTGTGTATGGAAAGAAAGAAATAAATGGGTATTTGAAGGACTCAACATATCAGAACACTCTATCTTTATCGAGATTAGAGAATTGTTGTGGATGATGAGTTAGACTTGTAATTTGTTTAGGGATTTGGGTTTTAACACTTTCATGGTGTCTTTGCATTTCTTGATATAGGAATGTTTCTTTTTGTTTGTTGTTTCCTTTTCTTTTCTTACTAAACATTTTCGTGTTTGACCAAAAAAAAAAAAAAAGGTTTTGTAGCATTTTCAAGAATTTGGTTTTGTTCAAATACTTTTTTTAAATCCGTGCCTAAAGACCATAACGCAGTCCCCCGAACGATAATTGAAACCTTCGGCCCGTTCCACAACCACTTTGTAAGATAGACAAATGGTGAAAGACGGTTTCAATACTCCTAAAACTTGAAAGAATTCAAACTTTCGAAGATGACCAAAGAGTAATGTTCAAAATGTAATAGTTATAGTTAAACTCATGATGTCATTCATATTAGAAATATAAGTTTAATAGGAATATCACTATATTAATCAACTTTTATCGTTTAAAAAGAATTGGTTTCCTGCTCAATCTCACACTATGATATATAATTGATATTGGATAATTGGATCAGAAAATAACCTATCTTCATACCTGAAACATATTCCATCCAAACATGTTAGGAAGCCATTTTTTGGACAAGTTTTGATTTTTTTTTTTTTACAATTATAGGTTTTTATGGTTTGTGGTTGTGTTTTAAAGAGATGGGTAAAAAATGTTTAAAAAAAAACAATTAAAATTTGGCACAAAAGTGGCTCCCAAACTGGGCTCCCTAAACTTACTCTATTCCATCACAGAAACATCACAAAAATGCATGATATATATTACAAATCATAATGGTGTTCAAGGTTGGAGATAAAAGACGACTGAGATTTACCCAAATATAAGAATCTAACGGATCGTATGAAACTTAAAGCACCAAGAGACAAGTTTCATCTAATGGTAGAGATCGTTTATTCAATGTTTGAGACTTAAAGTTAACATTTATATCTTACCTTCAATCAATCCCTAATAAGGGTTCATGGATTCGATTCTCATACCCAACATTTTGATATTTATTTATTTTTCTTCAATTGTTGATGGTGGTGATTAGATATATAAGTGTGAATGATGAAAATTTAATGGTGATCATGTTTTGACAAGTTTTAAACTTGTATCGTGCCAACGGCACGAGGATTACCCAATTTATATATTATTATATATACAAAACATTATGGTATTTGGGGTGGGAGATAAAAGACGGCTGAGATTTAACCAAATATTTTAATATAACAGATTACATAGAACTTGAAACACCAAGAGTACATGGGTTTGATTTAGTATAGGTGTTTGTTTTAATCCTTTGAATTATTTTTCAGGAATTATATGAATAAAAGAAAAATCTTGTTCTTAAAAGTATAATATTCTTATGCATTGGATGTTTAGATCAATTGGAATGTAATCAACGGCGTTTTATTGAAATATTATAAAGCTCTTATTCTAAATTTTTTTTATTGACATTTTGCATACTCATGTTATGATTTAGTTTTATTTTAACATATACAATGAGATTTATTGACAAGAATAATATGATTTATTGATATAGTGGGACTTCAATGTTAGAATATTCATAGCATAAATTAGAATACAGTGTTGAATATCCTAGCATATATTTGCATGCATTTGTATACAGTGAGATTTACATATGCATACAGTGGGACTTCAATATTAAGAATGTAAACAATGTGATTTACATTTGCATACAAAAATGTGTTACTCTGGAGGTACTGTATTTCTTGCTCATTAGTAGACTTTGTCAAAATTTTGTTGTCTACTCAAACATTTAGCATGTGGAACAATGTTGTGGTGGTCATTTTATATATTTCCATTTTAAGAATTACAAATGCAATATTATTGTGTATGACAGGGTTTAGTGTTGGAAAAAAAAAAATTAAGAAAACAAAGAAAACTCAGTCGAAATTCTGGAAAAAAAAAAATTTGTCTACTCAAACATTTAGCGTTTGGAGTAATGTTATAGTCGTTTATTGTGTTTTATGCCATTTTGGTAAATTACAAATGCAAGTTTTATTAGGTATGACAAATTTTAGTATTAGGAAATTTTTTACAAAACAAGACAGTGTTTTTTGTCCAAACTCACAAACCCTAAACCCTACATTTACAAATCAGGATGGTGTTTCACTATTTGGGAGATAAAAAAATGGTTGGGATTTACTCAAATAAGAAGATCCAATGGTTCTGATTTAAAGTTAGTATGTATGTCTTACTTTCAATCAATTAATTCTCAATAAGAGTGCATGGGTTCGATTCTCATACCCAACAATTTTGATATTTATTTAATTTAATTTTCTTCAAATGTTGATGGTAGTGATTAGGCATGTAAGTAATGCATGTGGAATAATGCTACTCAACATAGATTCATTCTAGATGTTTATTCATTCTAGATCTTAAATACCTGGCTGCAGATATGGGTCTACATCACAAAAGTTGGTGATTGCAGAATAAATTAGCAATGGATGAAGAGCTTGGCACCGAGGACATGAAACCCGATGAGAAATAAGGGTTGATTTTGGTCATTTTGAAGCCATGGGTACAAGAACGTTAAGATGCAAAATAATTGTCACTGCTACTTTCACTTGTACCTGCAAGTAAAACCTTACATGAGCAATGAACTTTTATCTCACAAAGCACATAGATCAAATGCAATGAACTTTCGCTTGGATATACTTCTTTCTCTTTCTTACCACGGTGTCCACCCTGCAATTTTTCAATGTCCACGTACTTAATGACTTTAGACAAACTCCCCACCAACAAGGAATATGATTCAGTTAATGCATTTGCAAAAGCGATGATAAAACAGACCTGTTCTATGTCATCGCCTTCGTCCTCCATCTCTTGAGCAGCTTCCAGCCTACGACGCTTCTTTCGTGGCAAGTTTTTCTACATCAAAGTAGTGCCTCCACATAATCAACATTTATGTCGTAACAAGCATCCAGAAATGAAACAAACTAGAGGGAAAAATTATTAAACCTCTTGCTCCCGCTTTCGCTCTTCTTTCATTTTGAGATCTTCCGCTTGCTGGGCACTGATCACTTCCTTCCCCATTCTGTTGTTTCCAACAGATGCCTGTAAAAAGAAAATGCACATCTTCATGATACAAGAACATGAACACTTAGTAAAACATATTAGAGTTCATAGACTAACACACTATTCATTGTGGGTGATTCTCATATTATTATTTGACTCCCCTTGATATCTTAAATACAGGAGCAGCTGTAGCCGTGCACACTAGTGAGGAATAAAAAGAACCAAAAGATAATTTTGTCTCCACAATATAAACCAACTTGCAAAGTTGGACACAAAGGAATGGGCCAAAAGATTTGCAAGAGACAGAACTTCGAAAATTATTTGTGTATCAAAGTTTTTACATTAGCCCACTAATAAAACGAACCTTTGTTGCCTCCATTTCAGCTTTTCTTAGAGCTCAGTTGGAACTTTTATTTTCAAATAACACCAAAAAAAAAACTCACAAGTAGAGAAAATGTAGGTATGAGACAATAATAACCTTTCTTCCTCGAGAACAGCAGAAACTTGATCTTCCATTTGTTCAATTGTCTGACACCACTTGGTTACAAACAGCAGAAACTCTAATCTAAAATATAACAAACAAATATTAGCCAGAGCTCTGTAATAACTCACAATCAATCAAAGTAGACAACATAGTTTTTAGTTTGGAAAAGAAAAAATCATCATAATACGTACCAATAAGTCTTCTGGTAGCCTCTCCAACATTGACATGTCTGAGCTCCTCCTCGCACGACATGGCTTCTTCAATGGAGTTTTAGAAGGGGAGTAGAGACACAATGGTTCCACTCGCTTCCTCCCCATTGATCCCATGCGCCTAACTACGCCATATACTTTTTTTCCCTTCATCAATATCAAAATCCATCATCTTATTAGGGCAAGTTATTGACAATGCCATTCTTTCTTCTTTAAACTCCAAGCTTAGATCTGTATCATTGGATAAAGTACTTGGAAGTTAATAACAACATACAAAAAGCCCCAATTTCACATAAACATCCAATCATTTTTTTTATCATGAAGTTGAACAGTAGCCAAAACCAAATCAAATCCCTCAACCATGCAAACCCTAAATTTCTCAACTAAGATAAGCCGCAAATCAAACTATTCAAAACCCTAATTTACACAAGTAAATAAGCAAACAATTGTTAAACCCAACTGAAACAAAATCTTCAAAACCTCAACCTTCAAAGACACCAAATCTCTACATTGAAAACCCCTAAAACCAACTATGAAATAAACATATCACCTCATTGTGCTAAACACAAACAACAAGCAACCAAATAGTCCATTTCAAAACACTGAAACAAATCAACAACCATATGTACTGAACCCCAAATGAACAAACCCCTCAAAACCCGAAGCTTCTCAACCACCAAAATCCCCAAATATGATAGTCTTCCTTCCAAAATCCCAACTTTCTACAGGATGAACAAAACCCCACCATTTCTAACTCGTCAATAACCACGAGTCGGAAACCCCATTAATTCAAAATCGCTATACCCATCAAAACCCAAAGCTTCCACTGAAATCCCCAAATCTGACCTTCAAAATCTCAACTTTCCGCATATTGAACAAAACCCCAACATCTCTAACTCATCAATAACCACAAATCTGAAACCCCATTTATTCAAAATCAATAAACTCATCAAAACCCAAACCTTCCTAATCACTTAAATCCCAAATCTGACTAACATCCCTTCAAACTTGAAACACATAAAAATCAGAAATTGAATAACACCCAACATTTCTAACCACAAATCCAAACACCCCCTTGCTTCAAAACCCCGGACACTTCATCTACCAATCAAACTAAACGAATCAAACAACCAGAACAATAAACAAACATTCTTTATTTGTTACCTGATGAAGAACAAAACTTTCTCCTTACTCTTTCCTGCGAACTCACTCACGAAACTCACCTCGCCAACTTGAACAAAACACCTTGCGAAACTCACCTCGCCTTCAAGCACCTTGCGAACCTCACGAACACTTGAACAAAACACCTCGCCAGCTTCTTCTGTTCAATTCTTTTCACCAGCTTCTTCTGTTCAATTCTCAATTCTTTTCGCCAGCTTGAACAAAACGGCTCCCTCCAAAGCGCCAAAAAAAATTCGCCAAAAGCCAAAGCGCGAAAAAAAAATTTGCCAAAGCGCGAAACTCACGTGAAAAGCAAAAGCTTAGCAACGGTTTTAAACCGTTGGCATTTAGCCACGATTTTTGGCCGTGGTAATCCTTTTTTTAGCCACGATTTTAAACCGTTGGCAGTTAGCCACGGTTGTTGGCCGTGACAACCTTTTTTTTAGCCACGATTTTTTGCCGTGGCAAATTAGCCAACGGTTTAGAGCCGTGGCCACCTCCCCGTAGCTAAACAAGCCTTTTGGTGTAGTGGTTTTAGTATGTTAATGGTTGAAATTTATATGTTGTGATCTCTTTGATTGGGTTAAAATCTCTTGGGTTGTAAAATCTCATGTAAAAACAATTTCATTTTAGTTTTAGTTTCAATTTCGATTGGTTTAATAGTTGAAATCAATTTCAATTTTAGTTTGATTGAAATTTGTTTCATAGTATGATTGGGTTGATGGTTGAAATCTCTTATGAGCGTCGAAGGCACGGGGAATACCTTAGTGAGTTTATAGGTTAAGAGAGATAAATCTTAGTTTCTCCTTTCAAGTAGTTGACTATATTCCAGAATGTATTGAAGGTTTCTTTTCGAAAGATAATTTAAGGCTAAGCTTTGGATTCAAGTAAATTCATCTTTCAAATAAATATTTTTTAATATTTGGATTATATTAACTCCCCTTCCTCAAATGAATAGCGAAAGTGCATGTCTTCAACTCAAATTTTCTTTTCCATTTTGCCTTCTCGTGTTCTTGATAATTACATTTGAAACCAATAGACCAAAAAACATTGTCAAGGGTATTTTTGTCTTTTAATTGAAAAACACTATTTTCTTCAACCTAATTTTTGGATTCTGATAATACTCTCCCAACTTTATGATATTTACAAAAATAAATCAAAATGTGGTAAAAGTGACAAAATGTGTTTGTATCTTTAAACAAAAAAATACTATTATATTTTTTTCTCTCCCATATTCAAATTATTTATAATCAAACCCAACCTCTCTCAATATTCATTAATTGTAACTAAGCCCCTAACATAATTTATTTAAAGTCCTCTAGTTATCTATAAATTAAAATTAGGCCCTTGCATCTAACATTTTAATTTTCACATTTAATAATTTTTACATTCTAAACTAACTCCTCTTAAACATTGATATATTATATCAAAGTCTCTGACGTAATTTATTTCAAGCCCCCCAATTATCTATAAATTATAAAAAAGACTCTTACAACTAACTTTTTTTATTTTCCATTTGTCATTCACATTTCATATTTTTACAATCAAAATCAGTTCCTCTGAAAAATTGATTAATTATACTTAAGCCTCTAATATAATAATTTATTTAAAATTCTCTAATTATTTATAAACTATATATTTTTTTTAATTTGTTTTTTACCCTTAACCCTCCCCACCCCATGCCACTGGACTGATTTGAATCCATAATGTGTGATTTCATCTGCCACACCTCTAAACCATACACAAACTTTTAAAATAAAATAAAATATTAAATATCCATGAACGCATAGCGCGCCCACTCCTAGTAATGTGTAACATGTTTCAGAATTTAAGACGGGGAAACTTTATGTTATCTTAAATTAATAGTTTCTAATTAAAACCATGTTGTGGTCCATATTATGAATGTTTAATATGAATTACTATATTGTTCAAGTTATATTTTTAAAAAGGATTTTGGTGTCCTACTCAACCTCGCACAGTGATAGATAGTTGAAATTGAGTAATTGGATAACGAAACTATGTCCTCTCAGCCAATAAATTATGAGACATGCTCCATCAATGAATAGGCACAAACACATAATTGAGTTTATATGTTAATTGAGTACTTGACGATTTTCCAAAAATGTGTAAAAGGTTTATTTTCGACAGATTGTTTAATACTAAGGAATGAATTCAAGTAAGTCCATTATCCATATTTAAGATTGGTTAATATAATGTTAATACCACGTTATAACAAACAATCTTAAATATGATTTATGGCTCCTTTAGTCGTATTACACATGCATTATATTAAATATTCTTAAATTTGAAGATGGATTTACTTGAATCCATCGCTTAGCCTTAAACAATTTTCTGAAAAACAACCCTGAACACTGTCAACTATTTGAAAAATGAGAAATTGAGATTTATCTCTCTTAACATATAAACTCAATTATGTGTTTTTATAATGTTCATTTGATAAAAACAAGTTTCGTTATTTATAGGCAAAGAGATGACTTAGTTTCCTAATTCGATTATTCAATCTCAATCATCCATTACGGTGTAAAATTGAGTAGAAAACCAATTCCTTGTATAACTATAACTTGACTAACACTATAATATATTAAACCACATCATCATTTAAATAAATAAAAATTAACATATTTCTAACAATGCTCTGATACCATTTGTTAAGTATTATTTTAGTATCACTCAAAGTTCACTACATCTTAACTTCGTGAACCCATTTTAAACAATCTTAAATATGAAAGATGAAGTTACTTGAATACATCCCTTAGCGAAACAATCTACCAAAAAACAACATTCAACACTATCAACTACTTGAAAGTATGAAACTATAGTTTCTCTCTATTAACTTATAAACTTAATTATGAGTTTTGCCATAACTTATAAACTCAATTATGTGTTTTGCCATAATTTAATTGAACATGGCGTTGTTTAATAGTCCAATTACTCAATGTCAACGATCCATCATAGTGTGAGATTTAGTATCAAACCAATTCCTTCTAAAACCATAACTTTAACTACAACAACAATTCTTATTAAAAAAATATCCCTATTTTGAACCACATTATGGCTTTTAATTAGAAACTATTATATTTCTAATAAGTCCTCATTCCAGAGCAATAGCAAGAACATAAAACTCTACAAATGCAATATATGCTAACAAAAATTTTCTAAATACACACTTAGTAAATTCCTTTAAATTACCTAAAAAAAGTACTGATGCAATTGTTTTTCGCTTCATGCTTTGACCTAGTTTCACTGACCTGTTTGACCTACACAAGTAGCACACGCGAGCCACATACCATTGTGGGGTGGCTGATGACACTCGAATGCTAAAGTAAGATAAGAATCTGAAGAAGGTGTAATGTTGTGACATAGAATTTGTATCGTACCTTAGATTACCAAGTTCATGTCTTATTTATAGTGCAATAAATTCTTATTTAATCGTCGTAGGTGTAGATTAGGGAGAAAATCTTCATGGAGATCCCTCTCTAGTTAGGAGTCGTGTTGTAGGATGGAAGTTCTTTGTTAGCTTCGTGCTCTTAGATATGCGGGAGATAGTTTACAATCCGATAGCATTCCGTGGAAGGGAGTTTTCTTGTGTGAAAGATAATCTAGTGTTTGCTTTCTAATTGGGAGCAAAAAACAGTTGTGGTTGCCCGTCCAAAGCAGAACCTCGAAATATTTGTCTGAAATGGGCTTACGGGTATTGAGGATAGTTGTGAGATGTGTGGGCTTAGCATGCTGTGAGAGTCCGAACCCGTCTAGCAGGCTGAAGTGGAGTGGGCTGAGAACCGCTCGGGCTGGATCCTTATTGGGCTATTGGTTAAGCCCGTAGTTCCTCGAGATCGTCATGACACGTTACGGCTCAGGAGAGTGATCGTTTTTATATATCATCAATTACAATGACAAGTGATTAAATACCACCCTCTTCCTACGTGGTCTCAGATTTTCTTCTATATCCCTTGATTGGAACATTTTAACTCACTAGAGGAGGATATGTAAGAATGCAGGATTTGGTTTAACAGAGTAAAAATATATATATAATTGTCACCCGATTGTGGTCATACACGTGGTGCAAATCATCATAATTAGAAATCGATGTTACGAGTAAAAACAAGTCATTGGAGGAATCACTCACCAAGGATGTATCTCAATCAAGAGATAGCCTTCACAAAAGATATGTCATGGCAGGAATCACTCCCTCAATGACACATCTCAATGAAGGAAGAAACTGTTATAATAAACGTTTTCATTTATAGCACCATTCGAGCTTAAGTCGTGCACATAATTGAATACACTCATTATATAAGGTAAAGGTGTGAGAATGGGACATTCTATCAATGGTATGCAAATATAACACAATTCCACTCCGTCCAAATTCATTATTTTTCACAGTTAACTGACTTAAGCATCGGAGCACTTTCAGCTGCTAAACATGTGGTTTGTAATAATCTAACCTTGTTTTGCAATCATATCTTTAGAAAGATGGATTTGGAAACATGAAGAATCAAGTGATATCATAATAAAAACTCCTCATAAAATTTTGGGAAGTAAATTAAACAATGACTAATTACCAAAAAAAAAAATGGAAGAAAAAGGTTTCACTGAAATTCAATCGGAGTGTTTTATGAAGTTGGTGAGTGATCTAATATATGGGGAATTCTAAATGTCGAGGAAACCAGCGAGGAGAGAGACGTGGCAGGGTGGGAGTCGTCCACCCTGCTCGAGATATGTGTACAAAAAATTGCAACGCATCCCAAGCGGGGTGGACGACTCCCCACCCCGCCACGTCCATCTCCTCGCTCGTTTTCTCGCTCTCTAGCCTCACTCCTAATATAATGAACACTTTTATAATTTTATTCATGAGAACCATTAAAGAGCAGAAGCTGACCAATAAGCATCGAGTATTCATGGGAAGCTTTGTTAGTTTGTTTCCAAATGAACATGGAGGGAAATTTCAAACTATAGGCAACCTTTTGGACAAAATTTAAATAAATAAAAGGGTTTCATGATTATAGAGCAGAAGATCACGAGAGCATTTGGTAGTGGTGGCGGGCCTGGAGGCCCAATGTTCCACATGCCGCTACAGCTTTTAAATGTCACGGATTCTTCCTCCAATTAAATTCTATTTTAAATTCTCTGATTATGTTATGACTAGATTTGGTTTGGTTAGATTCCAACTTACAGTATCATGAATCAATAGGGTTCAACTTTTTATGCAGTGTTGCTGCATTGCAAGATTTGGATCTGACAATCTGAATATCAGATCAGATATGAATGATGAAAGGTCAACAACTTACATTTCCCTACTTTTGAATCTAGATCGTAGAGCTAGCTAGACAATGTTAACAGCCCCAACCAACATTACTCTGGTGAATTCAGGTTAAAAAAAAAAGCAGAAAAATGTATCATATGTGCATATTGTTGTTCGTGGAGTGTCAAATATGTAACTCCGCTAACAAATTGTGTATAGTAATCGCACGGCAACATCTCAGATAGCGCAGGTAAATACGGCCCCATCAAGTAGAAAAAAAAAATGAGAGATTGACGTGAAGTTAACTACCATATTTTCGGTGCTATTTGAGATAGCGCAAAGCCATCTACAGTAGCGCAGAAAGATTTACTACCGTGGGTCAAAAGATTTTACACCAATTGGGTGTGTAACATTTTCTTATAAATGAGAAAATCTCCAGCTTACTGGAGATGCTTTTAGAGAATAGTTTATAAATTTTCAAAATGTTGCACATAAAATAAACCTTTCACTAAAAGACCAACCCAATATCCTTGATCGTTTCCATCCTATCATCACGGCAAAGGATAATGAGACCCTCCTTGCCATCCCTTCCGAGGAAGAGGTGAAACAAGTTTTATTTGTGATGGATAGCCACGAAGCCTCAAGATCAGATGACTTTCACGCCTTATTTTTCCAACATTACTGGGATATTGCTAAGAATGATGTGGTTGAAATTGTTGTCAATTTTTTACTACTCATACCCTCGATCCCAAGTTTAATGAAACTTTCAATCTTTGATCCCAAAGGTCAAAAACCTATCAAATTATTTCAAATATTCTTGCCAATAGACTAAAACATTTTTTGGAATCAATCATCTCTCCAAATTAGGGGCCTTCCTCAAAGGTCGGTCCATCTTTGATAATGTCAATCTGGCACATGAATCATTATTTCAGATAAAACATTGCAAGAGAAAAATGCAATGTTGGATGACTATCAAAATTGATATGGCTAAAGCATATGACCGTGTTGAATGGTCTTTTCTCCTTCAATTCTTCAAGGCTCTTGGGTTTGTGGAAGACTGGATTCACATGATTAATCAATGCATTTCTTCCACCACCCTCCAGGTCCTCTTGAATGGCTTTCCTGTCGAGCCCTTAATCCATTCAAGAGGTCTTCGACAAGGCGATCCGCTTTCACCTTATCTGTTTATTCTCGTAGTTGAAGTCATCTCCTGCTTATTGACTCAAGGGGAAGTTGCTGATAAAATCAAGGGTATCAAAATTAGATGACATTCCCCCTCTATTAGCCATGTCATTTATGCTGATTATTTGATGCTTCTCTGCCGAGCTTCCCTGACATTTTGTCATCTTACTGCTCTACCTCAGGTCAGTTGTCAATTTCAACAAGTCTTTAATTTTTTTTCAGCTCCAATGTTCACTAGCGCCATGCCCGTATGATTAATTGTATCCTAGGATCCAGGCTTTATAATCCTAAGGATAAATACATGGGCACGCCCATTCTCCTCTCTAGGAAGAAAGCATCCAACTTTCAATTTTTGACTGACGAGACTAACACTAAATTATCTGCTTGGAGGGTAAGGTTTTGTCCCAAGCATGGAGAACAATGCTTATCAAGTCCGTCATTCACTCCATCTCGGCATACACCATGCAAACTTTTCTCCTTCCCAATGCTATCACTGACACCATTGATAATCTTGCAAGGTATTTCTGGTGGCATGACTCCACATATTGTAAAGTCCGTCACATGTGCACATGGCAACGGGTATGCTTACTTCACCACTTAGGTGGTTTAAACATCCTTCCGCGAGACACAAAAGCCTTGCCTTGATGGCAAATAATGTTTGGTAGTTGCTTTTTAGACCTTCTCACCCCTTGACAAATCAGCTAATTGCTATCTATTGTCGAAATAAAAACCTTTTTCAAATACACAAACCTCTGCATTTTGCCTCATTTGCATGGCGCAGCATGCTCATAACTTTCCATGCAATCAACCGTCACTTCCTATTGCAAATCAGGTCCGGGAATGACATTAATATCTTACAAGAATGCTGGGTTAAACCGGGGTTCTCTTTGGCGGATTGTATTCCCGCTTCCACCTCTATCCCACTTACCAAGATCTCTGATCTTTGGCTCCCCTTCTCTGGCAATCAGGTTCTTTGGAATTCAGCTCTAGTTGAATCTACTTTACCAGGACCTGTTGCTAAAGACATCATTGATATTATCATTACACCCACACACCCCCTTGATTCGCTTAGACTTTTGACAAGAGGGGTATCTTTTCTGTCAAAAGTGTCACCAAATCCCTTGTTTTAGATGCTTTAGCACCAACTTCCTCCTCACTTTTACCCCTGGGCTCTCTTTCTCACAAAAAGATTGCTCGAGGAATTTGGTGAATCAAGGCCCCGACAAATGCC